>JAJMAI010000037.1:0-56816 GCA_030572515.1 Yamadazyma trypodendri | reverse complement strand
CTACACTGGTTGAGAACTTTGAATGTCGCTGCGACATATTCTCGTTTGGGGAGGTGCGTTATTTTCATGGGATTAACTGTACCATGTAATATGCGTCACGTGCCACTGTGACTGCTTTCTGCGGATATAGGTTTGTGCACGCCATCAAATTTTCAAAGTCGAGCGGTCTCATTGAAAAAAAATTTAATAGACAAATTCAATTAGTATCATAATCAAGTAATACATAATGGCCGGTGTATCAGTTAAGTACGTACTTTGAAATACAACAGGATGAGGCAGTTTATTACACTCGTCATAAGTAGTTTCATGAAGTGTCCCCTTGTTTGAGATTCCCAGGTTAATCACAACAGTTTTCAAGAAACAGCATTTTGATCAAGAAATAATCCACACACAAAAGAAGCAGAAGAATATATTACATCTGAAAAACAAGAGGAAGTACAGAGCACGGAGGGGTTTCAAGCAACATTCATGACATTCAGCCAAATCCAATTGATAAGTGATCATTTTACTAACAATTCTAGGGACGTTCCAGCTCAAGATTTCATCAATGCTTACGCAGAATTTTTACAACGTCAAGGTAAATTAGAAGTTCCAGGTTACGTTGATATTGTCAAGACTTCTGCCGGTAATGAATTACCACCACAACAGGCCGAAACTTGGTTCTACGCCAGAGCTGCCTCAGTTGCCAGACACATTTACTTGAGAAAGCAAGTTGGTGTTGGTAAATTAAACAAATTATACGGTGGTGCTGCTAACAGAGGTTTCAGACCCCACAGACACGCCGACGCTTCCGGTTCCATTAACAGAAGAGTCTTGCAAGCTTTAGAAAAAATTGGAGTTGTTGAAATTTCTCCAAAGGGTGGTAGAAGAATCAGTGATAACGGTCAAAGAGATTTAGATCGTATTGCTGCTCAAACCTTAGAAGATGATGAATAAATTATTCCGTAATTAGCCAGTCCACATAAAAGCATTGTAAATTAAATGTTAAATATGTATGTAGTTACATAATTTTACAGTACTGAAAATATAATCGTTAACAGTCAATGTTCGAAACCTGAAGACCTAAACTGGTCTAAACAGTCGTTGATTTTACAGGACTGAAAATATAATCGGAACATTGTTTGAAATATAAAGATCTAAATCTGGTCTAAAGATAATTTTCGACAGATGATATCATTTTTCCTTCTTATAAGATCACCGTCGTTTTCAAGTGATAACCACGACAAAGGAGTGTCTGCCGGCAACTTCTCCATCCAATTGGTGTAAGCTTTTACTGAAACTCCATCAGGTCCTGTTAATACTTCGTGTTTAGGGTTTTGATATAGTAAATTGAAGTCAGTTTCAAAAGACTTGATGTTGAATAAATGCTGTGATAATCCTTTGAAATATTCGTAATCTTCTTGGTGGTCAATCTTTCCTCCATACACCACCTGGCCAATAACAAAACTGATTTTATCGAATGGTATAACATCGATACTCAATCTCTTGGTGTCCTGTATAATTTGATTGATAGCATGGATTCCAGATCTGAAGTCTACATCGTTGATATCATACTTCTTCTTGAATGAAGCAGGCACATAAGACTGTCTCGTCAATATGACAGAGTGGTACCATACCAATAAGAAGTACAAATGTTTGTACTCACTTGGTTTATCTTCAAGTAATTGATGTTCAAACGTTTCAGTTACAAGGTCCTTCAAGGTCGGTTCGTTTTCAAACACCAACACCTGGCAACTACTGATCAAAGTGGAAGGAATTTTTGATGTGACACCACAAACCAAAAAAAGTCTCCAGTTTTTGGAATATGTAGCTGATGACAAGACCTGTTCAAGATTGTTCAACCATTCAGGCGACATTTGAATGTTTTGAATCAATAGCCACCCTCCTTTAGTTGAAACTCTCTGAAGCTCTTTTTTAGCAGATTCAACCCCTTCCCTAGAACCTAGAGAAACAACCTCAAGTCTAACTCCTTCTCTGGCTGCTAACTGTTCGACCTTGAACGTAGGATCGTAGCCTTCAACTGATACCAATAACAATGGTTTCAACGTGGCCCCCAAGAAGCTTTCAATGTTACAACTAGAAGAAAACGATCCGGTTCCAGAAAATAGGAAAGAAGTCACATTTGCTATGGTCTTCATAAACTGGGAGGGTGTTTCCTTGTATGAGCCAATGGCACAAACAACGTCTGCCATCACCTTGACCACTTCGTTGTCACTGTTTTTTTGAACCGTTGTTTCCACATCCCCCTCAACTTCGATGAGAAGCTCTTTGAATGCATCCTCTACCTTATCTGTCTCCAAGAAACAGTTCCACAATCTATTACTGAACCTGATAAAGTGTGCGCCAATTTCCCTTCCGTAGAATGTAAAACACAACCAACCAGCAAGTAAAATCTTGTCAGTCTCCCGTAATGAAGGTGATATTATACCAAACGTTTCCTTGTACAAATCTCGGATCTGTACCTCTTGTGATCCACTTCTCTTCAAAACATTGATGAAAATTTGCTTGAATGTATCAAGGGAAAATTCATAGAAGACGCTGTAAGTACTTATTCTCTTCAATAGCTCGAATATCAATGAACAATGGATAGCCACCTCGGAGAAACCGTTGCGAACTTGTTCTATTACCTCCAAAACCTTGATAGTTTCCTTCATTGAGTTGTCAATATGGCCAGCTTCTGTTTTCACAGTTTCCAAGTGATTCAACACACTATCATCGTCAAGTATGTTACCCTGAGCCTCTGCGAGAGAGTTGAGCAATTCTTCCTCAAGCACCTTCAATTTTGACCGATTCTGTGACTGTGAGTATAGTAATTTCGCTCTCTTGGCCTCTGTCTCTGGTTCGGTGAACTTCAAAGCCAAATTCAAGATCTGGGACTCTAAATCTTTTGAAGTGATGGTAAAGTTGATTGTAGTCACTCTCGACGATATGAAAGGAGAAAGAATAATGTGAGCATCCCGGGTATGGAGGAAGAGCTTGAAGTTAGAATTGAAATCCAACGTGTGGTCTCCTATGGTTATCATTTGCCTCCCTCCATTTCTGTAAATCTCGTTTCGTAGCACCGCATCTAAAATCGGATTATAATGTTCAAAGTCCTTTATCAACATGGTTCCACCAAATCTTATAGCATTCTCAAGATCTTTAATGAATGAATCAGCTAAGAAACTGGTCGCAACAAATTTCAGCTTTGGAACCAACTCTCCTATCTGCTCTATGGCCCGTGAAGTTGCATCCACAACTAGTGGAATTCTACTCTGGGTGAAAATAACAGCGTTATCGACATAAAGCTCTTCCGAAGCTGTGTCTGATATCTCGGTTGCAGTATTGGGCTTCTTCTTATTCATAAATACTCGTCCTTTGGTATCTTGTGGAAACAAGTTCAATACTGAAATACTTTCCTCGAACACTATTCCTAGTTCTTGTAACTTTGATTTCCACAAGGCGAACAATGCCTCTCTTGCTTTCTGCTCTAATTCTCCACAATACACTAAAAACCCAGCAGCTATTATAGAACTTCCCACTACCTGGTCATTTTGCCGAATGAATTCCATCGTGGTTTTCTTCCATCTGTTTCTTTCCAACTCCAAGTTTTCCATCAATTGCCTGCTTCTGGAAACTTTCTTCTTCACCAGCTCCATTTCTACTTTAATATTCTCTGTTTCTCTAATCAAAGAACTGTAGTCATTTTTGTACTTTTCAATACTGACTCCCAATTCTTTGACCATTTCTTGGAGTCCTATGACTTGGGCTCTTGTTTTCCTTGCTCCTTTCTCCAAAATCTCAACTTCTTCTTTCAAGGGCCCGACTCTATTTAATATGGAAGAGTATGTGAGCTGTGCTCTAACCCATTCAAGTAATGGTCCACACGCTTTTGAGGCCCTATTGACGGTTTCAAAATTGAAATCAGATCTCGATAAATAAGACTTTTCCATATAAGATCTTAGTTCGCTGGTCAATTGACTTTCATTGTTATAATTGACAATATTGGGGATAAAGTCGTCTTTTCTAATCGCCAACTGCACGTCTCTCCAGGAAGAAACTTCATAGCCAATAAGTATGCAAACGGATTCCATGGTCATTTTGACGGCAGCTGGAGGATTGGCCATGCTTCGAATCTCCGTGAGATGTTGCTTCTTAATATTCTGCACACCTCTCCTAGCACTTAGAATAGCCGGCTCGGCGTCTTCAAGGTCCTTCAATGCCACCTTTCTTCTGCTCTGAATCTCAACCTCCTGTTTATTCAACTCCTGTTGTGCTGCTATGGAAAATTCCTGCTTCCGTTCAGCTTCATTTTGCTCTGAGAGCATCGTATTTAACATTTCTCTAGCTTCTTTATCCTTCTTAGACAATTGCTGCTCTTTTCTTGATAGTTCGTCTTTCAAATGACTAACTTGAAGCACCGTTTCTCTTAATTTATTCAAACCGGACGTAGTATGGCGTTGACTTTCTGCCAATTCAGATTGTTTGCTGGTGAAAATAGATATGAAATGATCCATAAATGACAAGAAATGTCCAGGGTAATGAGCATGGGCGGACCTGTGGACAAAAATAAACGTTTCAATCAATGCATCTCTATAACTGCTGACTTTTCTAGGTATAATGGGAATATAGTGCTCTGGTGGCTCGTATCCACTTATATCCACCGGAACCTCTTCAAGCTTCTTCTTTCCAACTGTCACCAATGTAGTCAAAGACCAGTCTCCCATGTAACTCAAAACACATCTGTTGAATAAAGCTGGCGAAGAAATAACTTGTAACCTATAGGAGTCTGTCAAATCAGTAATGGTAAACACCACATGTAAATTCGTTGATATCTCCTGTGAGAACCATTCATATAATTCTTCAGTGGAGTCTAGAAGTACTCCCTGGGCTTGTGATTCTTCCAAACACACCGTCATCAAGTTTTTAAAGTCATCACCTTCAAATAAACCAGGAATTTCCGAGTTTGCCAACAATGTATTCATTCTTTCGATAAAGGACGTCTCTATTATACTAGCTTCGTCGATCAAAAAACAAATCTGTTCTCCCTTAGCACAACGCAAAAGAATATTCCGTAAGGTGGTATCAAAGTCACTAATGGTGTAATTGGAGTGAACTTGAAGTTGAACAACCTTAAGCCCATTTATCCAGGCCACAAACTTTGTAAGTGTGGTTTTACCGCTGGTAGAATCTCCGGTAAGAATAATGTGGCCTTGTGGTTGCCTCAACACTCTATCTATTCTCAAGGCATGAGTCAATAAATCCTCATAAAGCACTAATTCCACGTCAAATTCCTCTTCACTAAATGTGGCAAGCCGGTGGGAAATGAATTGGTACAAGTTTTCCTTATTGACGGCCTCATAGTTCAGTGATAACCAGTCAGTGAATAGAACTGGTTCCTTCATTATTTCGTCAAGATCTGCAAAGGGAAATGATTCTTTGATGGAATCAGCAAATAGCTTCTTAGTCCATGATCTTTCCTCTTCTTTGACCAATCTATCATGGAACAATCTGAGTCCTTCGTGGTACCAAAGGCGAAGGAATTCGCCAAGTTCTCGATAGTTGTTTTTCTTCATTGCTTGAAGAAGCCCTCTTGTCCATCTAGTAAGTTCCCTAGGGGAATATATATAGTGGGACTGGATATCGGGTGTAAGATTTTCCTTTGTTTTGGTATACACATCCAACATTGCCTTGGTTACGGATCTCGCATACCCTCGTAAGTCTGGAGCTAGTTTCATTACCGAAGAATTAAAGGTTTCGTAAATCTGTTCCAATGAATCTCTGCCGGGGTAGTCTACCATCACCAACGAAACGTGTCTTAAGAACCTATCGGGTAGTCTTTGACGTCCCGGGTCTTTGGGCGAATTACAAGCACCCACAAATTGAATATTTTTGATGGAAACCCATTGTTTGTCTTCACTCCAGAATCCCTGGTGCTCGATAAGTTGTCTCATTAAAGATATGACCGTTTGACATTCGTATTTGTCAGTACCAGGTAAGTTGATTTCATCACAGAACACAACCACCCACTTACCAGGGTTCTTTGGCATAAAGAATATTCTATTGGAGCTTCGTTGATATTCACAGTGTTGCCCTAGAGATTTCATAAGTAGCTCGGGAGACGAATCTTTTGAAAAATTTAATTGCAACACATCCAAGCTGGGAGCTTTCTTGAGCATCTCCAAGAATATCATTGTCTTTCCTGAACCTGGGGGCCCACAAAGAAGCAAGGGTTTATGCTCGTTCAAAATCGCCTGGATTAAAGACTCGTGCCTAACTGTATCGGTGGTATGGATGACGGTGCTAGGATCTGCCACTTTTTGTGGCTCGAGTTCCGTAATGGCGACTTTGGAACTCCACTTGACCCAACTCCCGTCTTCTTCGTCACAATCGTAGTCTATAAAGTCTGACTCTGGTTCATCCACTTCTTTGAAGCACTTGTGCAGAAATAACGTTGTTCCAAATTTTGCTCTTTCACCTAAAGAACAATCGCCAGCAAAAGACCAAATAGCTGCCAATAAAATGGATTTTAAAATGTACTTCAGGTTCCAATCTTCAGTTCCTACCGTTGTTAATCGTGCAATATACGACAGGATAAGGCTCACAAACGAGCTTACTGATCGGTGTGCGTTGAAGTCCATGATATGATTCAAGTGTTCTGACTCATGTAAAAGGAATTCCAACAAGTCGGATGTAACAGCACCTTCAATGGTATCTAGGATTATGTTCACAATTTCAGCGTCTTCAAATTTCAGCAGCAATACATTTGATAATTCGTGAACAAAAGCAGAATAATGAGTTACTTCTTCTCCGTCGAACCAAATCATTCCACACCTACTAATAGTAGCTAAAGTGGTGAATTTGAGGCTGTCGGTTTCGAACAAAATTCGGACATTATCCGGTAACTCGAGTCTTTCCCCATTTGGCAAGGTTAGAACTTTATTATCATCAAGTACACTGTTGAGGTTTTCTGCCCATTCTGGATCGATATCCCCATCAAAAACTATCCAAGTCACTCTGTTTTGTTCACCTCTCATGTTCGTCTTGATTTTCCTTAAAAGCCCTGTAAATAATCCATCAGTCCATTCTCGGGTGATACTATCAAGGTGGCCATAGATTTTCTCTTTAGTGAGGACCTTTGCGTCTATGGTATGAGTTGTAAATTCTTGCCCACTCAATTCTTGCATAGCTTCTAACAAGATTTTACGGCAAGTTGACTTTCCAGACCCTGTTTCCCCAACCATAATGATACCATGGTGACTCTCTTGTAATTGAAAGAGTTGTACAAGCTTCTCGTTCCAAGTTTCTATAGTGTCTAGCCCTCTATTCAGAGCAAGCCGACTAGCTGTTTCCAATAGCCTAGAAGTATCGGTTTTGGCTTCTATTACTTCTGGGAAATATTTGGTCTTGAGGTTTAAAAACACTTCTTTGTCTCGCCTGATGAGCTTTGGTGTAATACTCTGGGTAATGCTTTGTAGGATTATGGATGATTCTGGGAGAGAAGACTCTTTTTTACCTCCTACTGCTCTCAATTTCCCACACCTATCTATAGCACTCCTCAATGACCTCAAACCAAAATCATAATGTGTCTGATTGGAACAAGTTCTTTCCAAGTCAGTAAAGAAGGGAACGATAACTCCCGACAAATCCCCAGCATCCTTGAATCCCTGAGACGCCAATAAAACCTCTGCTATGATACCTTTGTCGGGTCTTTCCATAGAGAAGCTTCTGAAGCGCTTCTTCAAATTCTCCGGAAGCTCATTCCTGCCCACATAACCGGGATTCATTGTAACAAAGATTCCCGTTTCAGGATTCACGTATATGGTTTTACCAGAAAGCTCAATCAAGGTGGAATGGCTCTTTAATCCAATTTGAATGGACTCAATCTGTGATGAGACTGCTGAAAGTAATTTTTCGTCTAACCTATTGAACTCATCAAAACAACCCCAACACCCAGTCTTACAAAGACCAAGGAAGATTCGACTCATGGCTTGAAAGTCAAAAGAGTCGTCGCAGCAGAAAACATTAACCATCTTACCAAGTGCATCTCCCAAAGACTTGATGGATTCTGTCTTTCCAGTTCCAGCTGGTCCGAATGGAGATCCACCTAATTTTTGACTTAAAGCCTGAGTCATGGCCAAATAGCATTTATCGATTAAAGGAGTGTGCACAAGCTTTTCTGGGACTCCGAGATATTCGAGACCATAGACAAATACATTGTTCATCTGTTTCACTGTCAAACTCTTTAGTGGGTCCGCAGAAGCATCAAAGTAGTAAAGGAGTTCAAGTGATAAAATAACCAGTGTGTGGTCAATCGGAGCACTAAGATTCCTGGCCACAGAATGTTGGTGAATAAGTTCGACTAAAAGGCTCTCTTCTCTTCTTCGAGCCAAACCTGCGTACTCGGTCCCTCCGTTGACAGACACCTCTGTCACTTCCTCCATAATAGCCTTCAAATCAATTTCACCACTGGACCCAGACTCTGCAAATTCGGTAAACACAATCTGACAGCATAAGATAAGAATTTGATTTGGAATACTTTGTAAAAGTGACACCACAGTAGCACCATTTCCTGTACTGTAAGCGTGTCTAACTGCTTCCAAATTTCCCAGAACCAACAGTGACAATGTCAATCTAACCTCAAGTTCCAAATTCTTCAACCAATCAACTAGATTAGGATGTTTGAGCAATGACACAGGCTGTCTAAGTTGCACTTTTTCCCCTTCACTACTGCAAATAGCGGTGATGCTTGAAATTTCCGTGTCATATATCAAAGAAGCGATGCCGGCAAATAACTTATTTATATGGTTGTTCATCCTAGTAAAGTCTGTTCCACCGCCTATCAACTCCAATAAGTCTTCGTTACCAATGAAGTAAAACCTCCCAAAGCTTTCCCTTTGTCTTTCCAAGAAGTCAGAAAGGGATCTCCGAAGCTTGATGAAACTCTCCGATAACTTCTCTAACCCGTTACCAAAATCGGTTATCACAAGCACATCCACAGCAAGTTCCAACTTATATACTTTTTTCATCAAATCGAAGAAGCCATATGTTAGATTATTGAATCTAGCAGCCTCTATGGGAAGGATATTGGTGATATTGCTCGAGCTAAACATCCCCTGGAGGTACACCCATTGTCTCTGAACTTCGATCCAAGTGTCCAATATTGCATAAAAGGAGTTGAGTTTTGCCTCTAGTTGGGTAACCAGCTGCTCAAAGACATCATAGCTTGAAGAATTTCGCATACTGGCTAATTCGTTCAAGTCCTGACTGCAAAATTCAAATAATTGCTCCCAGGATCTGATAAGCTTATACTTTCCATTGAAGTTGAAGTATTCAAATGAAACTTGGGCCCACCGTTCTTTAATTGCGCTCATGCTTTCTTCCAATGTGTGCTCGTTGTTGGCCTCTATTATCATTGTCTTGATAATGCTTTCATGTAATGGTAAATTGAGGTCATAGATGTCACCCAAGGTTAATTGTCGATAACCCTTGCCTTTGTAGCCTTCAAGGCTCAACAATTTCTTCCAATGACGTTCTTTTAAATTTTCATTCTTCAAATCAACCAAAATCCGGTGTTGCTTCATAAGATCCTTAGTGGTCTGTTGAATATCGTCAAAAGCAGCGTATTGCCGAATCTTTATTGGCAACAGCCTTCCTTCGTCCAATAGTCCCTCCAATTTCAAGCGTATATCCTTTACCTTTAACTCGTGCCATTGAAGTTTTCTGATCTGTTGAATCCTATCATGTAAAGAATTAATGGAGGACCAAACCTGTTTGAAGTCGGTGATCTCTTGTTGGACGTCTTGCAAAGCACTCTTATCCACAAACGGGAGTTCTATTTCCAATAGCTGAGCTATCCTGGAAAGACCTTCCTCCAATTTAAAGTACTTTGAAGACGTTGAAGACATAGTTTGCAACAAATTGAGGATCATGTGGGGATTCATTTCACCTGATATTGGTCTCTTAGAAGTCCATTCGTCTTTGAATGTAATTATATTCTCAGATAATTCGTTCGTCAATCCGATGACTCTGGATTCGATAAAACCTTTGCTTTCTTCTATAATCTTGGTCTTTTTATCAACGACCGACTGTATGGCAGCAATTTGGTTTTCCACTTGTTCGATGTGGATCCACTTGGAAGGATATCGAAACCCAAATTTAGTAAAGATATTTGAACTTGAATTCAAAAGTTCGAGTCTGTCTTTCCATTGGTTCTGAATTTCTTCCTTGCTGTCAATATATATGATTAAATTATCAACAAAATCTCTTGAGTTCATAGTGTCAAAGTTCAATAAACCCATTCGTTTAATGATTGATTCAAGGAATTTCTGAGTGTAAGTTTGATAAATTTCTCCAAATCGACCTATAATCTGCTTCTGGAAATTGTCGAACTTGGTGTATGTCTTGGACTGAATTTGATGTAGATTTATGACACAGTTCCCGAACTTGATCACTTCTTTATCAAACAAAGATCTGAGTTTTAGCACGTCTTTCATCGACTGTAACCAGTCTTCAACCGATTCTGAGGAAAACTTTTGGAGGTCAATATCACTGGAAAGATCCAATCCTGTCAAGAAGTCGACGCGGCACCATAACTTATAATAATCCTTTATTGCCCCCAATGTTCCATGCACACCCCTGAAGCTAGCAGCCACTGAAGGAGCAATTAACTTTGTGTCCAATTGTAGCATATCTCGGTTCAATAATCTCTGCTTTTCGGTGACCTGAATCAGCAGGTTGATACGACTGGTGAAAAGGACTTTCAATTCTTCTAATGAAGGGCTCAACTCCACCACTTGGTTTCTCCAAAGTAAAGACACTTGTACCTCGAATCTCAGATTCTTGTCATCACCACTAGCGTATTGTCCTTCATCTGTCAATGTCATAGCATTTCCCAAATCCACAAGTGACTGGTGACATCTTGTGCACAAAATTCTCGATATCTCCAGATTTATAGTACTGTTTAATCGAGTTGCCTTTTCGCCATTGAGATCGCCATAGGAATCGACCATGGTGCTTTCAAGTCGCTCTAAAATGGCCTTGATATTCTCATAATCGAAAGCACACGTTTTTAAGGCATAATATATATCATGACTAAGAAACGAGTTGAGTTTGAAAATAGCATTACATTTGATGGACAAGGCCCTCACAACCTGTTCTGCTTTCAAAATTACATTGAGATCGTTTTCTTCGCTAGCACCCTTGTCTTCAATGCTTTGGAGTTCCACTGCTTGAATGACGGTTTCCCAGCTCATTTGACCCAAAGTGCTGAAGATTTCAATAATACCTTTTTTGTCAGCCTCGATCAAAAATTCGAGCCCACCACCTCTCTTACCTTTTGCAAATATGTTGAAGCTTCTTTTGGCACTGGATATGGTTTCGTTCAAATCGAGTATCACAGGTAAAACTTTTTTGAGCCTTTGGAACTCAAATAGTATGGCCGCAGGAACCTTGAATCCCAAGTTCTGGAAGAATAATACATTTTGCTTCAAGGGTATGACTTTGGGGTTGAAGTTGAGGGTTATATCAATATCAATTCCTTTCCCGGATACCCTAAGTAATCTACCCTTTAATTGGATTTTTTTTTTGGTAATGAATTCATTCACTTCGCCAATAAAGTTGTTGAAGATATCGTTAGGGTCATATCTTTGTTTGAATGCCGTAACTTGATCACCTAACTTCTTACCTAAAGAAAATCTGTGCCAGTCACTCCCCACTAAAACATTCAAGTTCTTTTCGTAGAACTCTAATTTATCCCTAATACTCAAGCATCTAATGAAGTGTGTTGCAAAGTCTTTCTCACTTGGGTCGCAGGAAGCATCGAATCTTTGTAGATGTCTACTCAAACTGGAAATCAATTTCTCACCATAACTTGCATCGAACTTGACCACTATTTTCACCTCATTGTTGGCTGTCTCCAAAATCTTTAACCGCAAGTCCTCTTTCAAGAGCAACAGAAAGTCAAAAGTATTCTCTATCTTCAAATATTTGTACTTCTCCGCTACTAGCACATAGTCCTTAAATTGCTTGCAGTCAGAAAATAAATCATTCAACGTCTTGGTTATAAGCGATTGGATATTGTAGTGTAACAGGGCATATAACTTCTCGGAAGCTGTCCAATTGAACAAGCCATGTTTTGAGAAGTCCAAAGGATTGAGCACTGCTAAACGATTATATTCATCGATTAGCTTGGATTCTTGATCCACGTCATGTAAGAAGTTTCTGGTTATGAAAAGGAGGTTCTCATGCTTCATTCGGAACCCTCTCAAGGACTCTATTTTATCCTTGATTTGCTCTATTGAATCTTGATTTATTCTCACAATCATGAACTTCTCATGTCTCTTTCTCAATAACTCTCTTACTAAATTGACCATGTACTTGATATTTAGGTCAATATTGGAGAAGATCTCTGAAATTTGAGTGTTGAAAATGTCAGTGAAATCATCAATATCAAGAGTTAACAAGCTCATACCTCCGATGAGTTCGGAAAACTTTGTGATGATGTCCTTTAAAATTAACTCCGTTAATAATATGGCCTTTTCAAGTGGGAAATTGGGAATTGTTCTCAACCTCTTCAAATGGTTGAATATCTCTGATACCAGTATATTGAATTTTGCCAAAGCCTCGGGGTCCTTTGTGCTTATTCCTGTTAATTCATCTATAGGCAAATCTTTCAACAACGAAAGGTTCATTTTTGTTTCAATCATCTTATCCACAAGATTAGTATCGCTGGTAAATGACAATGTCACATGAAACCGTTTGGCCCTATTCAATAGGTTCATAGAATTCTTTACCTCTGGTGATTTCAATTGGTCTTCTATGGCCCCTAGAGATATTTCCAAGCTATTCCAGAATTGTATTTCATCTATGACTGAGGATCGAGTATCTAGGTTGCTGGTCAATCGCGTCACCGATTGGATCAGCCCAATCCACCCATTTACTATATTTGTCACCTCATTAAGGGTGTTTGCATCGTTAAGTAAGGCATCCTCAAAAGTGTCTTGCTCGGAATCAAATTGTTTAATTGTGGGGTGTGCTGATAGTAAAAGATTAGGCACCAGCACCTTCTCCTGAAGATTCTGCAAGGCGGCCGACAACTCGTTGAACTTTTTTCTTGTGGCTTGGACAAATGAGTCCGTTTTGTGCTGACTAGTGGTTTCAAAAATTGGTAGTAGACCTAGATTTAAGGTCGTCCGTAACTTGTTGAATATATCATTATCTTCGGAATTGTGGATCGGAAGCACGATTGACTGCATTTGTCGCACGTCTGTGATCTGCCCCTTGTTTTTTATTATAATACAAAGCTTCTCCACACTCCTTGTGTCGATATCTATATCGTGTGTCAAAATAATCTCCTCGTCCGTCACATATGCTGTCAAGGAATCAGACACATAACTTTGGATGAATTGGGATATAACCAGTTCTTCGTGTTTTATGGGCAAGGGTGTCCCTGTGGTGCCCAACATGTACGGCACCAGCTCAAGGAGCCGATCCACTGTTACTTCGTGCATGTGTATCTTGTGTTTGATCTGAAAAGTAAATAATGCGTCTTTTTGAATTTAAGAGCAGAGATTAACTTGAGGTGTAGAAGCATTAAGGAGGGAAAAAACTGAGGAGGGAAGACTAGGCAACGTTGTGGATTTGGACGGACAGCTGGGTTTTGCCTACCCCTGCTGTTGAGCAGATTTCCACCTACCTCTGATGTTGCATTCCTTGTGATATATATGATACAGCATTTGGCTTTTTTTACATTATCGTGCACTTCCTGGTCTACCAAAAGATGCGCTCGTATGACTACACAAGCACGCATATACACATGCATAATTGGTTCTCTAGCAAATCCATGCCCCCAGGCAATTCTTGTGTCGTTACATATCACCTTGTTAAAGCTTTTCACGTGACCAACACTTCGCAAAATTTTCCAGTCACTTTTCGAAAGCTTTTCACTGAACTACCACACGATGCAAGCACCAGTTTTGCCAGTACCCGGTGAAGCTGTCACCGGCTCATCACAACCGATGTATACGGGATATTTACAGAAAAGAGCTGCTCCTGAAGGAAGTGCAGAGTGGTACTTTGACCAAGCCACAAACTGGATGGGAGAACACCCATGGATCACAACTTTTGGAGTGTTGGGAACCGCTTATGCAGCAGCAGGTTTATTCAAGAGTAAAAAACCAGGTTTCAACGGTAAGACCTTTGTCACCGGCAGTTTTGGGGCCAAGATGTCGGCTAAGGAAGCGTTGCAAATCTTGAACTTGAAAGAGTCTACTTTGTCTCAAGCTAAATTGAAAGAAAACCATAGAAAATTGATGTTGGCAAATCATCCAGATAAAGGAGGGTCTCCATTTTTGGCCACAAAAGTTAACGAAGCAAAAGATTTCTTGGATAAAAGGGGAGGTATGAAAAAGAAGTAGTAGAGAATGTGTATATAATTTTGTAAATAGTACAATGACATAATTAAAATAGCTCTGGTTTGTAGAAGAATTCGAATTCGAACAGTACTACGACAGAATATGTCGAACAAAAAACGAACTACGTTGAGGGACATAGCGAACAGAAGGATTCGAAAAGAACCTAATCGTATATCTAATTTAACTCTAATTTTACTCTAGTTGACACCAAATTCTATCTTGACAGCCTTACCAAACTTCTCAAGTCCACTGACCAAGTCATCTAAAGGAACTGCAGCATAGGTACCTCTAAGGAAAATCAAGTTTTTGGTGGCAGGGTTAACAGGAATTTCTTTTTGTGGTGGTACAGAATTACCTTCAGCCTTGAACCAAGAACCAGGAATCATTAAACACCCTTGTTTCAACCCTTGTTCATAGATAGACTCTTCGACTTTCTTAATCTCTCCATCGAACTCTTTGAATTTAGGATGTTTGGACGCATCAAAATAAACAGTAAAGAACATACCAGCCACTGGAGGTAAAAAGGTGGTATATTCCAATGGGAAGTTATCATAGATAGCATCAATGGTAACGTCTCTTTTGTGAGTGTACTCCTCTCTGATTTTGATCAACCAATCAATATAACCTGATTGTCCCCAGTTGTATAACAACTCATTGGTTAAAGATTGAGTTAAACCTGAAGGGTTTTGGATACTAACTTCGTGGAGTCTAAGAATTCTTTCCAAGAACCGGTCTTGACCAGCAATCCATCCAAATCTGATTCCAGGGGCCAACACTTTAGAGAAAGAATCTAATCTTAACACTCTACCCTCAGTATCTAAAGAACTGAAAGATGGAACCATGGCGTCGATAAATTGTTGGTGATCATGAATGGCCTTTCCAGCCCTGGCTGACTTGTCTTGGGTGTAAGTCTCCATTTGTAAGAAATAATATGGTTCATCTTCAATAACAAGAAAGTCGTATTTACAGGCCAAATCATAAACCTTTTGTCTTCTTCCGACATTTAAGCAAGATCCTGTAGGGTTTTGACCAGTTGGGATTATGTATAGCAATTTTGGAATTGGACCAACCCATGATTCCAAGATTTCTTCAAATTTCTCGGGAAGGAGCCCCTCAGTATCCATAGGAACAGGAAAGGTATTAACTCCAAGACCGTGACATGTTTCCAAAGCCGAGCTAAAAGTGTTTTCCTCCACAAAGATAGTTTCCCCTCTGTTCATGAAGGTTCTCAACACCGAATCCCAAGCTTCAGTACTACCGGCAGTAGAAATGACGCCCCAATCATCGTATTTCATCTTGTGAACCGTTGCATGGTGCTCTTTGACAAAATCCATAAGCTCCGTGTGACCTTCAGTGAACCCATACTGCAAAGATCTTGCCAACTCAATTTGGTTCTTCTTGCCCTTTTTTTTCAACACTTCAATTTCTTCGAAACTTTCCACTTTGGCACCAATACCGTTTTCGAATGGAGCTTTTGGAATTTTGGCACTAACAGACTCAAATGGGAAGTATTCTGATAAAGGTAACCCTCCACCAAGGAAAGTCATACCAGGTTGGCCGTAGTATTTGAAGGCACTCTTCAAAGGAGATGCCTTTCTAGATTTGGCTTCGGTCGACAAAAAATGTGATAAGTCTTTAGAATTAGTCATAGTAAAGATGAATTATTTGAAACTTTAGCGGATTTGAATTTGTTTTTATACCTCGAATTTAAAGATTACTTAACCTGCAAAAAGACGCCAGAATAACGGTTATCGGAGGATGAGAAAACGGCATAATTTCTGGTTCACAACTTACGACTGCCAACACTTCTTGTGTCACAATACTCAACAATTACTAACACGGTTAATAACTGCTACAACTTCTCTGTGTCGCTACGACTATTTCAACAGGGATTAAACGAGTATATAAAAAAACCGACAATTGACTGCAAAAACCCACAGTGCGGAATAGTGCCTATTAGTGTCCGATAATGACTGATGGTATTAATGGTATGTAATATACAAAAGACTCCTATCTGAGTTGCAGGAAAGCGTCCAATAAAACAGAAGATGGAGGTTCATCACTCTTATTTTTCTCAAATACGTTCCAGAACCTCAATGTTTCGTCACCAGCTCCTGTAACCACAGTCTCGCCGTCCGGAGATAACGACAAGTATAAGACCCTATATGTATGGCCCGTCAACTGGGCGATCTGTTGCATGTTTGGATACTTCCATACAATGATCTGATTTCGGGAATAACCGTGCGTGGACACCAACTCATTGGAATTCTTGGACCACACCAAATTGCACACTTGAGACCCGGTATTGACATCATTCAACAAGTTCCCGGTAATTGTATTCCAAGTTTTGATTGTCTTATCGGCAGTACCACCACCGGAGGCCAATATACCTCTTTGATGAGGCGACCAAGCAATGGCCTTGACGGCTGCTGTATGCAGGTTGAATTCATGTAACGGAGTGGTGTTGAGACCATCCCATATAAGGAGTCTATTATCATTACCACCACTAGCCAATTTGTTCTCTTCCACATTCCACTTGAGCCCACATATTTCCTGCTTATGGCTCTCAAACTTATTTACATAATGCTGTTCTATTCTCACATCCCGATTAAGGATGCTACGATCTCTTGATCCGGATGATAGAATATGTTCATTCCATGCCAATGAACTCACTCGTAAACTATGTCCCGACATAGTTCTCACACAGCTCATTTTAGTGGCATCCCATATTTCAACTAACCCTTTGGAAGTTCCAAGAGCCAAGTGAGTGCCTGAACCTATCCAATTAAGACTGGTGATCTTTTCTTTATTGTTCAACTGGCATAACCTATCCACTGACTGAGTAGACCCATCCCAAAGGTAAACTGAATCCCCCAATCCCACTGCAAGAATATCTTGTTGACCCCAATCAACTAAATTAAGATAAAAGTCATCCAGTAACTCAGGAGCATCTAAAACCCGGTAAGGTACTTTGGATATATTCCGGGGTTTCTTCTGTGGGGATAAAAGAAGCTTCTGTGACTCTTGCCTCACAGGAGATAACGAATATATCTCACTTTGGATATCTCTTGATATGGGTCTATTCTTGGATGGGGATTGATATGTGAAAAGATTGGTCTTCTGCCTCGGGGTACTCAAAATCCCACTGTTGGCTTCATCATCATTATTCACGTTGGAGGACAGGTTGTGATGGCTCAAACTTGGTGTGTTAGATAGTGACCCTCGTCTGGGAGGAGGAGTTATACGACCGGTATTATTTGAAAACGTTCCTCCATTATTGTTGAGTATGGGGGTGGTGGAACTGGTAGGTAAAGGTATTGAATCACTAGATCTACTAGAATATTGGTTCATCATAAGGTTATTACTGCTGCTGGAATGGAAATTTCCTGTGCTGTTAGGTCTTGACTTGATCAATCCCTTGGTAGAGGAGCTTGACACCATGGGAACGTTATCACCAAATAACTCATTCTTTAACACTGTGGAAAATGTCCTGTTAGCCTCTTCCTCTTTCTGAATTTCAATTTCATTATCAAGCCTATCGGCCCTGTTTCTCAAATCAGGGAGGATCTCTTTGTTATTCAAACTGAAAGCTGCTTGCAAATCCACACCTGTCCGATTAGGAATGTACCGATCACTGAATATGGACTTTTGATTGTTCCTTCGCCTTGGCGATGTCGACATTAATGGTAATCCATCTTTGGGGTTCGGAGGATCCAACGCTCTTGTGGACCTGGAAGGTGAGCTGGGGGTTTGGAAAATATTCTTCTTATCCATGATAAAGAGCCAATTATGCTGTATTGTACCAGTTATGCAAAATGTACGACGTTAATGCAGTCGATTGGTAATGAAGTATGTAAGATTCGGTAGAATTTCAATATGTGTATGGCAGCAAAAACCGCTACAGTAACAAGGTTACTTCAATGATTCTAGGGAATTGAAACAGTTGGATGGTAAGAATGGAAACAGTAACTGAGGCGATTGAGTCTATCTCAAGGATCAACTATTACTTAGGGATACAGGGCAAAATCGCTATGGTGTGTGAAAAAGGTTTCAAATTTGTAATTCTCCCAACTTTGACCCTTTCGGTAGAAAACTAAAAAAATTCGCGAAATCAAAGAGACAATAGCAAGAGACAAAAGACTTGTGAACAAACAATTCAACGGTTGTGGCCAGCACTGTTGGCGGGAAAAGAGACATAGCACATTGCTTCTTTGTATCATTCACCACAAAGTAACAAGTTTTTTTCTTTTTAGCCAAAAAATTGGTTCTATGACGAAACTAATGTTCTGATTATTCCCTTGCATTGGGACTGTATTAAGGTCGTTACATCGTTCATTTTGGACAACATTCTTTTTGTGCTTTCCTCGTTTTGGCCTTTTAATTCCAATTATCTCATTTTTGTACCACTTTCGCAACCTGTATAGTCTAAAACTTCTCGTATTGTGAAACTCCCTACGTCATGTAACCAACACATTTGTGAGCAGTATAAGGACGGGTTTGCATGTTTCATGCAGTGATATGTAATTTGCCAGTAAAAAAAGAAAAAAAAGTAATCTGAAATTGACCTTATTAACAAATATTGTTTTGTGCCTGCGGTTTTCACAATTTTTTATAAGTATTTGTGTTGGCTGCAAATTTCTACCACTAAGAGTAATGACATTTGTTTGAAACCAACCAAAAATCAAGCAAAAAAGCCTAAGAGCAGTGGCTATGTCAGTCAAGAAACATAGCATCGTCCTTTTCTCATTTCTGTCCTCTATAATCAGAAAGATGAACTTGCACCCATTTGTTTTTTCACACCAATCAGAAGCACTCTGATAGTTTTCTATACATGAAATTCCACAAAAAGTACACAGGTCAAGTTTCCACAAAGCCATGCAGTCCTTTTTTCTATACATAATCTTCGTCTACTTCGTTTGCCTCCACAAACCCTCTCTTGATAACCAAGGTCGTCCCTGTATACAAAAAGTTTCGACCAATGAGAAAGTTGACAATCTGTTTTACGCTCAGAAAAACATAAAAAATCGAAAGAAAAGTTTTATAAATCACTAACCACACATATACATCCCGGAATAATGTTGAAATTGATAAACAGAACTTTCAATAGGCCAACGGTATCCAGCATAGTTGGAAAGAGATACTCATCCATAATATCCGTGCACAGAGACAACCAGTTGGATAACCAAAACTTACCCTTTGAGTTCGATTCTGAAAACTTGAAGAGAGCAGACGAAATTATTGCTAAATACCCACCTCAGTACAAGAAGGGAGCATGTATGCCATTGTTGGATTTAGGACAACGTCAGTTGGGGTTCACATCGATTTCAGTTATGAATTACGTGGCTAAATTATTAGACATGCCTCCCATGAGAGTGTACGAAGTGGCTACTTTCTATACCATGTACAATAGAAAGCCTATGGGGAAATACAACTTACAAGTCTGTACCACTACACCTTGTCAGTTGTGTGGTAGTGATGAAATAATGGAAGCTGTCACATCCCATTTGAAAGTCAAACCTGGCGAAACTACCCCTGACAATTTGTTCACAGTGCAAGAAGTGGAATGTTTAGGTGCCTGTGTCAATGCACCCATGTTGGCTGTTAACGATGATTTCTATGAGGATTTGACTGGTCCAAAGACGGTGGATATATTAAAACAGTTACAAGCTGGTAAAGTACCAAAACTTGGTCCTGTGAGTGGCAGAGAATCTTGTGAGCCTTTCAGTGGTGCCAAAGTCTTGTTGAGTGATGAGCCCAACGATATGAGAAAGTTCACTAGAGCAGACTTGTAAGTCGAACACTCGTGGCTTTTTCATCCTCATATTCATTTTCCCCCCACATCCTTTTATTCAGGAGTACCATTTCTCAATTAATGGTCGACTCCTGCTAGCATATACAATTGAAACAATATCATAATAAACTAGAAACTTTTCTCTATACCTTGTATACCTGTGGTGAAATATAATACATCCCGCACCGGAGTCACAAATCACGTGATGACGCCTCATCATCTTTTTGGAGACTTTTATCAAAAACTATTAGTCAATAATTATTCAGTTTCATCTTAGATCTTGAACAGAAAACAAGACATTTTACAAGAGTCATGTCGTCACCCAAAAGCAAACCACAAAAGTCATACAACTTGGAAACGGAGTTGGTATTCTCCAAAAGCAATGATCAATATAATGCTTCTGTACCTCCTTTATATCAATCGGCTACTTTTAAACAGGCTTCTTTGACTAACATGGGTGAATATGACTACACGAGATCGGGAAATCCTACAAGAACGTATTTACAAAACCACATGGCTCGAATTATGAAGGCAGAACACGCATACGCAGTCACCAGTGGAATGGGGTGCCTAGATGTTATAACCAGATTGTTGCAGCCTGGAGACGAAGTCATAGCTGGAGACGACTTATACGGTGGTACTCATAGATTATTGACGTATTTGGACAAAAAGGGGGACTTGAAGGTCCGCCATTATGACACAACCAACACTGATTTGATAATTAGTAAGATCAGTACAAGCACCAAGATGATTTTTTTGGAAAGTCCTACCAATCCGTTGATCAAGGTGGTGGATGTCAAAGCAATAACCAAAGCTGCTCACGAAATAAATCCCAACGTCATAGTGGTATTCGATAATACCATGATGTCTCCTGTGTT
The DNA here is from genome assembly GCA_030572515.1 of Yamadazyma trypodendri. Taxonomy (NCBI): domain Eukaryota; kingdom Fungi; phylum Ascomycota; class Pichiomycetes; order Serinales; family Debaryomycetaceae; genus Yamadazyma; species Yamadazyma trypodendri. The sequence continues at coordinate 35,754 of JAJMAI010000037.1, read as the reverse complement.
GATGACTCCTTTGGACTTGGGCGTAGATATTCAGTACGAATCTGCCACCAAGTACTTGAATGGTCACCACGATATTATGGCCGGTATAATTGGTACAAGATCGCCTGAGTTGGCAGAAAGGGTGTATTTTGTCATCAATTCTACTGGTTGTGGATTGTCTCCTTTCGACTCTTGGTTATTATGCAGAGGATTAAAGACCTTGGCCATTAGAGTTGAGAGACAGCAAGAAAACTGTCAGCGTATCGCTGAATTTTTGAACAATATTGGCTTCAAGGTCAGGTACCCCGGCTTAAAAAATCATCCTCAATACGAATTACATCAATCTATGTGTAAAGGTTCAGGAGGGGTTTTAAGTTTCGAAACTGGTAATATCAAAATGTCTGAAAAGATAGTTGAAAGTACCGAAATTTTCGGTATAGCTGTGTCCTTTGGATGTGTCAATTCGTTGATTTCTATGCCCTGCAAGATGTCCCATGCTTCCATTGATGCTAAAACCAGAGAAGAAAGAGAGTTTCCAGAAGATTTGATCAGATTGTGCATTGGTATTGAAAACTGTGATGATTTGATCGATGATCTTACCAAGGCATTATTAAAGAGTGGTGCTGTGAAAATTAACGATAGAGATGAGTTGTTCAATGCTGTATCTATTCAACCAAAATTATGATTTTTTTGTGTGTACAAAACTATACATTTAGAGCCCGATCCGTATTTATAATTCGTTGAATCCAAAAACGTATTTCATCAAGTTGCCAAATACACCCAAATTCTCATTATTATTCTTTGTGTCAATATTCTTAGCACTGTTGTTCTCTTTAGTTAAGAAAATTTTGGACCCATCCTTGACCTCTGATCTCGAAAATGTGGAGTTATTCAACTCATTATTATCAGCCAGTTCTTGATTTTCAAAATTTATCGTTTTGAAGTCAATACCACTTCCTATATCTTCGTACTCACCTAACTTTCTATTTTGAAGTTTTTCAATTGTGTCTTTATGGTATGGTTGGACCCCCACCAAAGAACCATTGAATACCATTCCGTTATGTAATAAGGCCTCAAGTGCAGATGCGGGATTGTCATACGTGATTTTGACCCATGATTTACCTGTAAAACAAGGTATAATTTTGTCTCTTTGTTTGGCATTGACTGATCTGTACACTTTGTCTTTATTGATCTCAAAATCCTCTAGAATAGTACCAAAATCCTGAAAATATTGGATCACCTGGTTAGCAATATGTTCTGGATATCCGTACACCAATATAGCACTCTCACCGTTTTCTAAAGGGTTCAACTTCTCATTTTTAACATTATCTTCGAACTGACTATTACCAGGTTCGGCCTTATTGAATACATTGCTGTAGCCCTTAGGATCCTTATTAAGAAAAGATTCGTTATGATTACTTGGTTTGTCTAAGTTGACCAAAATCTCATCATTTAAATCGTACAATGACCTTGATGGTGGTAAGTCGTCATCCATTGTGTCATAAAGGGAGAATTCTTCTGCTGTTTTGTTCATCGTATCATCGTATTTCGTTAAATCAGTGGTTGTATCATACAAACTGGTGGTGGTGTTGGCTCTGGAATCTAAATGTGATAAGCCTGCTTTTCTTGGAGACCCAAATGAGACGGTGTTAAAGGAATTGGCTGACTGGGAACCTGAATCTTTGGTGCTATCTGTTTTCTTGCCAGATGTTATTTGAAAGCCCGGCTTCCGCTTAGATGTGATGTGATTGGGAATTATTCTTTTCACTGGTTGCGAAGACCACGCCGGAGCATCAGTCTGCTTATTATTCTGACTCCCGGATCCCGAAGTTTGACCGAATAATGTCGACATTGTAAAGAATGTGTTATTTACCTTATTTTTTTATGGCTTTTTTCTTTCAGCGCGAGAAAATATAGGCATCTCAAATTTAGTATAATAAAACAAACTCAAAATGCTACTTTCACCAGCAGAGAGACAGTATTTGTACGATTCCTTGATACAAAAACCACCAATAAGGCCAGATTCCCGTAAAACGTTTCAGTTCAGGCCGTTGGAAGCCAAAACAAACTTCCTTCTTGGTTCAAATGGTTCTGCCAGATTGAGAATGACAGACGGAGGAGAATGTATTGTGAGTGTTAAAGCCAAGGTGGTCAAGTTGGAAGAAGTCTCCAGCTTGTTGGAGGTGGATGCCGATGTTCTGGGGTTCAGGGACGACTCCAATTTTGTGTCGACTCTGAAATATCATTTAACCAGTCTATTGAATAAGAACTTTCCATTTGATGCATTAAAGTTGACCAAAAAGTACGGGTTCAAGTTATTCATAGACTGTATTGTCATAAGCAACACATCACACCCGTTAACTGTCATGTCGTTGGCGGCATATTTGGCATTGAAGACCACTAGATTGCCCAAGCTTATCAGCGAGATAGATGATGAAGAAGTTGAAGAACAGCCAACTTTTTCAGACGATTGGGAAGATGCCAGACTTTTGCATGAAATAATAGACAGGCATTTCCAGCCTCCCATATACATAACCATTGGTATTATAGGGAAGAACTTGTTGTTTGATCCATCCATAGAGGAAGAGCAAGTACTTGAGAATGGGATGATTGTGAGCTTTTATGACGGAGAGGCCCAAACACCGGTGCAGAACATAGGACTAGCCTTGAACTCCAATAAGAACAACTACAAGGGTTTGAAGGCGGAGACAATCATAGGGTCTATTTCCATGGTCAATGAATACTGTGGCATGATAGTCCGGGCATTGGATGTTTTAATCGAACAAGATGACGATAACGATGGTCAAATTTTCTAGGAAAACATTTTCTAAGAATTTAATAGATTTATGGTCTGTACATATAATTAACAATGCTGGGATGAATACGCATGTACTATGATGGCGGTAGCAGTTTGAATGTTCATGGATCTGATAACTCCTACTTGCTTGATCTCAACGCACATATCCAACTCTGCCAATAAATCTCCTGGCACCCCTTCTCTCTCTTTGCCTAAAAGAATCAATGACTTCTTTGGGAACTTGAGGTCGCTGTTGAGTTCGACGGAGCTATCTGTTTGCTCCAATCCTATCAACGTGTAACCTTCCTGTTTTTTTTGTCTCAAGAAAGAAGCAATGGAATCCACAGGCACTTCCGTCATGGGCATCCAGTGGTCGGCAGTGACAGCCACATTTTTGAATTCCGGATGATTTTTGACCTTGATATCATGTAACGTCAAAAGTCCAGCCCCTAGAACGTCACACAAACGACAGATACCTCCCAAGTTGGGAGGCTTATCCACTAAGGATGACACAACAATGAGATCGCTCCTTTTGATGTCATTTCCTCTTACTGTATCATCCAAGTCCATGATACTACTCCAGGCACCACTCTTTGTTTGCAACGGAGTTTTATTGAGGAGACTTGGCTTGTTTAACACAAGTGTGTGTTTATTCAACAGCTTCTTTCTATTCTTCACCCACAACGCTTGGTTGTCATCACCGATATCCACATTCAAGTACGACACTTGTTCTGGAGTGAGACCGTTTGTGAAATCAGAAACCGAAGCAAACTCAACTTCGTGATCACTGACTCTCATGAGGATGACTCCTGATATATTCACCAATGTCAAGTCTTTTTTAACATCCCACAATAATGCATCCCCATTTCTATATTCATCCAAGTTGGTGTTTGCATTAGCGGTGTGATAGAACTTGTCAAGAATATCCAATAACTGAGAAGAAACGGCGAGGTTCTGTCTTTCGATAGCTGGATAGACAGTGCAAAGAAGGGAAGTAGAAAAGTGTCTGATCATGGCCTTGTTGGAACTGGAACTAGGGATGACGATATGCAACAACTTTTCCAAAGCTATTTGTCTTTGTTCTGTGGGCAATTGGTTTATACTTAAGATCAATAATCTCTGGTAAGAGCAAACCAATGTTGGCTTCATGTCTTTGTTATCCATGAGTTTCTCCAAGTTTTCAAACATTTGCTCTTGCACCTGTGGTAGTGACGATAACTTCATGGAAATGATCCATTCCAAGTACACTCTGACCAAGGGACTCGGATCAGTTTCGAGCAATCCGATAAATGTAGTGATATGCTTCTCAAGAGAAGCCGTCGGTATCTGATTTATGATACTGAGCACAATAGTGAAGATTCTAATTCTGGTCCACTGTTCGTAACCATCTGTAGCTTTTATGACCTTGAATAAGTTGTAATTCTCGGCATTATCTACAATATACTCGAGTAAGCACAAAGCAAAAGCAGGTGACTTGATGGAATTAAATATGGCAATCAAGTTGATGACACTGGAACGTTCATGTACCTCGTATATGTCCAAGTATAAGCTGCGGTCCCGGTTGAATATCTCGTCAAAAACATTACCAATAACGAGTTCCAATTTGAAGGAATTCGACTTTAGCTGATACACGGTGAAGCTTTTGACCAAAACATCACATATCCAATTTGACTTTTCGAAACTGTGGCTGCTGCCGGTTTGATACTTGGAGATCTGTTCTGTAAAGGTGGGCAACAAACCTCTTCTTCCAACAGAGTTGTGTAACACAGATTGAGAAAATGAATCCAAAAGCTCTGTCAATTCTTCGTTCTCAATTGCAAGGTCCAAAATTTTTGGATGCAAAATGGATCTAATCATCAACTTGTGTAGCTCTTTTTGATGCAACTGGAGTCTGGTAGCTGTAAGACTACTCCATATTTCCAACAACAACTCAGCCGACCGGAGCACTTGGTGTGAGTTTAAGTCGAGATCTAAGAAACTTAGGATGAGTCCTGAAATTGACACATTTGATTGGTAGTTTGCTAAATTGGTGGAAACTTCCGACAATACTTCGTCCACCTGGGATACAGGTACCTCTTTTTCACGGGCGAGGACTTCGAGAGTTCTGTAAAATTGACCGAGAACTTCTTCCTTCACCTTATAGAAATTTTGGGTGTTGACGACCGCAGTTTTGGAGTTGATGAATATGGTCTTTTTGAACTGCATTAATTCATCCACTTCGAATACATGATAATTCCTGTCATTGATAAGGTCCACTAAAAACTTATACTTGAACACCACAGCTCTGAGAACTTGTTCATCATTCAGCTTGACATCTTCCTTAATAGATGTCCAGATTCTCGTGAGGTCTGAATGTTCGGAAACCCATCTGCAATCAATGGAGCCAGAGGATCTCGCTAAAATTTCGTATGTAGCAGAAGTTTGAGGTTTCGTCACTAAATCAGTAAGGTATTCCTTGCAAGTGCTGATAGATTCCAGAACATCAAGACCTTTGAAGGTGAGTCCTGTTCCTAACAAATTAGCAAATACTTCGCTATCGGCTGGAATTTCAAGTTTGCCGTCAATGACAGACCGCAAGTATAGTGAAATTGCAACCTTGAACACATCGTCTGACTGTTTCACTAAATCTGAAGCCCTGACATTACAGCCAAGTAAGTATTGCTTGATCGAATCGATATTCTCGTTGACTAAGTCAGAACCATTGAATTTGATGAACTTGTCTATCATCGTTACAAATTCAGCATGTTCGAACCTAAAGTTTAACAACAAACTCAAATTGAAGCTTTGTAAGACTTTGTTGTAGAGTAGACCTTCTGTGTTGGTTTCGAACATAGAAATCAAAAACTCGGCACTATCTATGAACCTGAGCACTTTGCGACCGTTTAAACCAAGATGTATACCTCTCAATACGAAGATCTTTGATGGGTCGAAAGCATCTTTAGCATCACTCAATATTTTGAAGAAGGTGTTAGTAATTAAACGAACATCATTTTCGTCGTTGCAGCTTTGTATCATATCTCTGACAAATTCAGACACCAAGTCGCCGTAAGAGCATTTATTCTCTATCACAATCAAATGAGTAGCCATCATCATGAAAGGTAAGAAGATGTCCTCCAAAATCGGTAAAGCATGCTTGATCAAGTATAGTTGAGACGAGGGAACAGAAAATAATAAATTCAAGGTGAACTTTCGGACGGCTTCTGTGCCAGCTCTGAACCCCGTTGATAACAAACTGAACCCCCATGAGGAATGGATTAAAGAGTCGGACGAGATCAACAGAATTATATCGCTCGAAGCTGCCTCCATCTGGTGTAAGGAGGTGTCGATAGCCACAATCTCAAACACTGTGATGAATCTTTCCCACTCCTTCATGTATCTGGCCTTATCAGCCATTTTCCATTGAAAAATAGGTGTTGAAATATCTGAATTGATAGTGAGAATGGACACCTTCAAGATCGAAACACATAACTTTCTGTGTTCGTGAAACTCACTGATAATACCATTTTGTAAGATTTGAAAGTATTTTGAATCAGATAGTATGTTTTCTTGGTAGTAAGCATCATTTCCAAAACTTGAATTCTCATTATTCAAGTAACGTAACCATATGATACAAGCGTTGTTTTGATAGGATTTATTCTCGCTCGAGACCAAGGCAAATATGATGTCCCACATGAACTTTGTTCCCTTGGTGTGGTTGGTAATGGACATCATTCTCCACCGTAAAGTTTTCAAAGTCTGTTGGTAGACTTCTTTAGTATCGAATGCAAGAAAGTAGCAGAGCAACCGATCAGTTGCGGCATCTACCTCACCTTTGACACAGAAAAACATAGTTTCCAACAGCTGTAATAGATAAACCACGTAATCTATTTCTAAAGTGGCTGGCAGAATTAATAAACCACTTTCGTTCAAATTGTGTTTGATACCAGGAATGAACTTGTGCACTGTTGAAGCTGCAAAAGCAGCGAGTTTCTCATGTATACGACCGATAGTACGGCGGTACAATACTGGAAGTCTCGATAATATCGAGGAAACATCTGTAATTTCCAGTTCAAGGTGCACAAAATCGAAGATATTATCGATATATGGGGTAAGTATGTCTGTCACTTCATTGATGGTGTTTTGCTCTACCAAATTTAGCAAATCACACAAAGTCGCCACACTTTGTGCACTACCATTTTTTTTCACAGTGTGTGCCAGGCCAATCGCTATCTCATGGATCTTGACCGGGTCCAAGTACTGTGATATCAACGAAACAGTTGTCATTGTAGACAAATTTTTTTTGAGATGCGATCAATATTTTGCAGTAATTGAATTTTGACAGGTGAACAATTGACACACAAATATCAATGGGGGGAGATTCACAAGCACAAAAGCACAAATAACGCAAGCGCGACTACAAGAATGGTTGGAGCATTAATTGAGAAGTGCGTTTATTTGTCACTTTCACAAAAAGATGATGTATAACACCAATATATGGGGTGTTTTACGCCAAAACCTTCCAATACGCTTTCTTCGGATTTTGTTTTAAGATATTAGCTGCTTCTGACAGGTCTACAATGGTACAAAGGTCTGCCCATGAAAGTTATTTGGTTGCAATAGAAATAAGAAACAGTCGCTTAATTAGGCATCGGAAGGCTTCCTGATTCCTGATTTGCGGAATTTGTTCCTTTTATGGATATCGAATTCATCCATAGTATATAACCTCGAAGAAAATCGATTATTTTTCTGTGTGCCTTGGCAAAGAGAACAGGGGACGATGTCTGTTATTGTCGGTATATTCCAGGTGTATAAGCTTGAAATTTCAGTGGTTCTGGTGGCGATCATACTCCTTGTAGGCAGACTTCGCAAGAGTCAGCGGATTCAGGTGAAAGAGTCCACGACAAGATCGAGTTTTTATGGTGCAGATGGAGAATACAAACCCCCAATTATTGAACCAGTGGGGCCCGATTTCATATGGGACAAGACTCCGGCATTAAAATCGTATCCTTTCAAGAATGCCGAGTACAAATTGACCATGGGGATCAAGAAGCTTGATCCCAGTGACTGGTTGTTAATAGAACCCACTTACCTCAAGCACATCAAAGAGAAGACGATGATCTGCCTGAATAATCACCCCAAGTATGCAGGCTTCGAGAATATAATCGATAGCTGTATATTTTCAGTCCCTGAATGTGTACCAGCGATCGTCGAATTATATGATATGGTGATCGAATTCTTGTTGAAGAGATACCCCACGTACTTCAGAATCGAGGGTGCATTTGTTCATAATCTGATTACTGGAGAGAAGGTCCCACTCAAAGGTACGACGGATGAGGATCCCAAGACTTATCTCCATACCTTAGTCAGGAACGTGGAGGAAGATTTTATTATATTGTTGAAAGATCCCCTCCACCAGAAAGAAGAGGACGAGTACTACTTTAAAGGGGGGATATTTGCATTTGCTGCTGGATTCGATCCTATAAACAAGTTTAATAAGCCCATGACTGCTATCCATCAACCGATTCCCGGTTATGAGGAGAAAATGAAGGTGTCAATGAATCGATTTTTCAACAGAATCAGCCCTGGCCAATTTGTTACCAGAAGCAACTTTTCTGTACAGACCCACGACCTCTATTTCGTGCATGATAGAAATAAGGGACACAACAGACCAGGGGGCACGGTTGTAGTGCCCAAAAAAGAAGAAGACTTGGACTTCGATAACGAGGTGTTTTATAGAAGTGAAAGACAAACGTTGACCAGGTTGCCAAAAAGTGGTGCTGTTGTATTTACTGTCAAGACTTATTTATTGCCCTTGAGTCAAGTTCGGGGCGAAGGGAAAGAAGTTAGTGAAAGACTAGCTGGTGCCATTGGAAAGTTTCCAACAGACATTAAAGTATACAAGAATGGGGAAGAATGGTCGGAAGCGGTAATTAGCTACTTGATGAAGCACGACCAAGACCTTGCTGTCTAGCGTTCAAATTTATAGATAACGTTAGCACTCCCTTACAAACTGATTATTTCCTCTTTAATCTCCTCCCAGATATCCAAATTCTTCCGGGCCCAGTTAGCAAGGAAACCGTTGTAGCGGAGTAAAATGTCATAAATGACTTTAAGTTGCTTCTTGTGGAAACTCTCGATGTTCTTATCCAACTCGTCTGCGATGTATGTGACATCTGCCATCATTATCCCCCGACACTTCTCCAAGATGGTGATTTTTGTTTTCAAGTCTTCGAGTCTTTGTTTTCTGGTTTCTCGTGGATTTTGGTCCATAATATCACTAACATACTGAGTAATCTTCCTAATGGATGCTATGTTTGACATTTTGAATTTGGAAGCATGATAACTTCCAGGTGCTTGGTCAAGCTGGTAATTGGTGTTCTTGGAAATCTGATCATTTCTTGCAGTGCCTTCGAGCCTTGAACTTTCGTCTTCTGCCTTCATCAATTGGGCTAGCGTGGCCTTCTTATCAGCTAATTCCGATTCAAGCATCTTGTTCTGTTTGATTTTTCTGCTCTGGTACTTTTGAACGAAATTCAAGGTGCTGGAATACTGAACTTCTTCACCCAATGGCTCAGAAAATTTAGTTTCCAAATCACTTATTAGCGAGTTCATCGTGATATAAGACCTGTCAAAAACCTGGCTCATTTTATCCAATATCAAATTTAATCTGCCACCGTCTTCTTCTTCTTTGGTTTTGGTTGTTCGTATTATAGGAGCATCTGCAAGGAGGACTGAAAACGAATTGAACACTGTTCCAAGTTCTGTATAGTCTGCAGCCAATCCCGTGAAGTTGGCCATGATTTTCTTGTTGATATCATCGATATGCGATGTGTGAATGTATTCGTTCCTTGCATCATTTGACAAATCATTTGATGCTTTTGGCGAAATTTCGTTGCTGGAGTCTTCTTCAGGAGAATCGCTGCTAGTGGTTCTAGACTCACCGTTTGTGGTGGAGTTTTGAGCTCCCAGGTTTATCCCCTTAATTCCTAGTTTCTTTGATTTAGACTGTAAAGTGTTCAAAAACCCCATTTTTATGGGTCCTGGGCTGGGATTGGGAAGATGTGAGTATATTGGATCGGATTTGAGTCCATTTTCGGGATTCAGGTGGTATATGTCTTTGGGTAAGTGGTTGTTTATAAGGTTTATTTCATCTTGCCAATTGGTGTTGGGGTCCAAGAACTTGCCAAAAAACTCCAAGTTTCTGATTTGATTAATGTTCAAGCAGTTGTTCAAAAAGTTGGTAAGTAATCTTTTTCGGTGTTCAATGAGCTTGTTGGAATTCAAGTGTGTTGAGTTGATATAAGAATAACTGGCAGGTGATTCTTTCAGTTTACTTCCGTTGGAGGTCGCAGAAGAAGCAGCTCCAGGGGCAGTAGACTTTGAACCCACAAAGTTGTTTAAGATACCGAAATTGAAGTAATTCTTGGGGGGGATAGGTGGAATGATGATGAGTGGAAACACCCTTGTCAAAATCTCTCGAAGGCTTTCGAAATCACTATACCTTCTTCTGATATGAATCTCATCCTTGTGATTATTCATGTTAATCAATTTGATGGTGTAGACAATGTATTTCTTAGATGAGTTCAGCATCCCTTCACTAGAGTTGTTTGCTTCAGTAATCTGAATCTTGACGTTTGAATGTGGGTGTAACAATTTACTGACCCTGCTTTCAAAGTTAATCTGCATTGAGTTGGCGGTTGAATTCCCCCCAGGATTACTGACTTTACCATTTAACTTACTGTCGAAAAGCAACACCGATTCTTCGTTATAATCACCATGTGGCGTACAAGGCACCTCAACCGCACCAGCACCCACATGTTCGTCTCCTTTGCTTATCATGTTTGAAAGCAGTGAATGGTCAAATGGATTATTGTCTTCATCGTTGAGTTCTGTGGGGAGATCTTGAAAATGAGACGTGGCCCCTTTACTTATGCCATTGTCCTGAATTTCATTGGAAGACATGTGGCCGTATTCCTTTTAAGGATCAAATAAGTAAATGGTTATTATTCCCTTTAATTCTTATCTGGGAATGCGACGTGTGTGTTAATTCTGGGGGGAGAAACTAGAGCCACTGCGGGTACCACCCCAGTTTTATGACCCTGCGTGTCCCCACCAAAACGTCCGCGCTTTACCACCGCGCGAGCCTTAAACACACTTGTAAGTCGAATTTCTAGCGGGAACTAGTGCTCGACCTGTCGCACTGACGACGCATTTGTAATGGAATCGGCAGGGTTACCCGGAATACAAGATTTAAGTTATGAAGATAGATCACTAAGGAGTAAAAAAGTGGCGATTTTTCTCCCTTATTAATAACAGATCTACAAAATCGTTACTATTAACCAATTACACTCCAAGCCAGATCAAGTGTACCGAAAACAACATATATTGAATTCTTTAGAAGAACCAAGTCAAGGTCGAAACATCTCATCCTCGCTACCTGATGGCAGTTTCGCATTCAAGTAAAACTCCTGTAGACGTAATTGATCTATAGACGGTGACTATATGACCTATGCTGAACTATATGCTTTTCTATGAATGTTTATGTAATCCAATGCGGCCTCAGCGAGCTCGCGACAGCGCTACTACCAGAAAAACTTTCTAACACCAACACAACAATAGATTCTTTTTCTTCTAGCAAAAGCAAGAAATGACTGATCTCATGGAGACGGATGTCATTGACATTGGTATAGAGAGGCGATTTGCGGAAGTGCTCGGAAAATTGGAGGGAAACTCGTCCGATCCGTTTGAACTCATCAAGCAATTTAGAGATGTCAGTTCCTCCAAAGCTTTACAAATAAGAGACGAGACGATGGGGGAATCGCCCGAGTTTGAGAGTTGGAGTCTCGAAACGAAGTTGTGGCATTTGGTGCAGGAGCTCTACAGTTATAGAGTTGCAGATATCGAATTGGAAGAAGAAAACCCTTTCAGTAGTGATGCTGTCAAAGAATTGAACTATAGAAATCGCAATAAAAAATTGACAGAGTTGTTTATAATACGGAACTGGATTCAGTACAACTCAGAGGAGATAGATGTTTCAGGAATTCCGGTGTCTAGCAAATGGAGAAAAACGAAGTTGGCTCTCGAAGCTGGTGACTTGGATATTTTACGTGCCAATTCTTCTGGTGATTTGGTGAATGAATTAGATGCTGATGCGCCCTTAAGATTGAATAAGACTATCCATATGGAAGACTTAGCGGTTGATGAAGAGGTGTTCAAGGCCATCTATAAATTAATATTATATGATAGGGGTGAAGATGCCATAACTATCGCCAATGAAACGGGTAATTATGGTGTTTCCATTATACTTATCGGTCACATTCGTCATTATCTTGAGGCTACCGATATAAAGCATAAATTGATGTGGTATCAGACTGTATACCACTTGTCTCAACAACAGGGTTTGAACAAGTACGAAAAGCTTATTTACAACTATTTAAGTGGATCCAATATACTGGAAAATCTTGAAGAGACCAGTAACTACGATGAATGGTTACTATTATATTGCAATCAGATCATAGTGGCAGAAACCATGAAATTCTACCAACTGCTTTATCCTAAGGAATCCTTGGGTATTGTCATTCCCAAACCTCAAATCAACACTATAGAGTTGATTTTAAATGCACTCCTGAGAAGTGAAAGTAGCATAAGTCAGGATTCAAAGCACCCCATAAGAATCGTTACCGGCGGAGTGATGATCAAACAAATGTTACCGTTGATAACTGAGACTGTCAAAGTTGGAAGCAAGATAGCGAAGAATATGTCGATGCTTAGAATCTTGGTGCATTTATCTATATTCCTCAATTTAATTGAGGGTGAATTGTTGGATACTGCATCCTTTGCGAAGCTCATCATCTTGTACACCCACAAACTTTCAGAGTTGGGCTTTAATGATCTGATACCTATTTATATATCGTTCATACCGAACGAAGATGAAGCAATTGAATGCTACTCTGACCTTTTGTTGACTATTAGGGAAAAAGACAATAAGTTACAACAAATCCAAATTTGCAAGAAATATTCCTATTTCACTTCCCCTGTGAACTATTCTGTCGTTGAGGACAGACTTTCTGTGTTTTTAAAGAAGACAGTGGAAAAAACATTGAAGAATCTTGAACTACATTACAAACCTGAACTGCACATAACTATAAAAGATGAAGGGTCCACGATTGATGCTCAGGACAAAGAGTTATTGGAGTCGGTTGATTGGCTCATAGCGAACTCCATGCATGAAGATACTATTGCTGTGTCTATGGTAATCATAAAGCGATTCTTGATGGTAGGTAAATTAGCTGCTTTGAAGGAATTTGCCAAAGAGAAAAATTTCAAACAGATAGTCAACAGCTACGACAATGACTTGAGTACAAGACAATTCAACAGTGATAAGTTGAATTCTCCTACACCAGTGATTAGTGACGAACAAAGAGAGGAATTGTTAAACTATGATCTTTTGATCAAAGGTCTTAATTCAATCAACGAGTGGAAAAAGTTTGTTGAAGATAACGGTAAGGACAAATCTAACTTCAAAGCACAAAGTGTGGAGCATTCTATCAATAAAATTTCCAGTCAAATAGAGAATCTTGTGATGAAGTGGTTCGTCAATTCAAACAATGAATTGTTGCGAGAGTTTAGAAACCTTTATACCCCATATCTCATAATCGAGTTGTTGAAGATTTATGAGTTTTCGAGATTCAACAATGTTGAGTATTTGAAGAAATCTTTTGATTTGATCAAGCTTGTGGCCAATGAAGATGAGAACGACTTATTGAGTTGTTTTATAAAGAGTGGAAAGTTGAATGAATTCTTGAAACAGAGCGGACAAGCAATGATAGCCAGTGGGAACAATATTGATGGCATGTTTTCATAGTACGATTGAATGTATACACTTTTGTTTGCGCAATTTGACACTGCTGTGTATTACTTCCAGTGTATATTAAAGTTTATGGTAATTAGTGCAAAAGGGAAGCTTTCTCGTACAAGAGATCCACAACACTCGACATATTCTTCACCAAATCCAAGGACGCCTCATATGTGGAGTCTTTTCTTGGCTCATCATAGATTATAAGCCACCCGTTACCTTGGTCCAATACCCCGTAGAATATTTTATCTAAAATCATTTGAGATAACTTGCCTTCCACTTGTTGAAGGTTTAATCCGATAGATTTGGAAATGTGGGACAATTCCACACAGCTGTAACTTTCAATAATCTTAAGTAAATTCTGTTCCAATAAGTTGTCGTACAAAGAGTTGAAATGACTTTTGATGATAGGGTCAGACTTCAATTCTGTGGAGTATGTGATCAATGCATTTTCAAAATCTTTCAAAGATCTATTAGAATACGCGTTGGCAATTGCTTTCATAGCGTCAATATCTTTGGACTGAAATTTCATGACATTTTTATGGCTCAAAATATTATTGAAGTCATCCACCAAGTTCAACATCACCTTTGTCAACAACATATACTTCAACACATTGATGGCTTGTGGGTCATCTTGGGAGTTGTAACCTTCAAAACTTTCGTAAAAGTAGGAAAAGGCTGTTTTGTAGTCCCTGTCTTCAGCATTTAATATTCCACTCTGACAGTCCAATTCAGCTTGTAGTAAAGTAGGGCAGTAGATGGAATTTGCAGATGTTCTGGCACCTGTCAAAGATGCTCTTGACTTTGGAATATTCCTTAAAGCATGATAGATCTTGGACTCCAACAATTGCACCTCCACTAACGATGATTTATCATCCAATTTTTTGTATTCCCTCAACAAGTCATTGATGAAGGTCAAACTTTCTTTGTAATTACCCTTCTTGTACAATAAATCAGACTGTTTCAACTGCAATGATTGTCTCAAAAACGACAATTTACTGGAAATGGCCCAATCAATTGAATCTTTGGTAGCCGATATTTGTAAATCAAGGGAATCAGGAAACTTATCAAGATCTTCGATTAACGTCTTGATAATTTTTGCGGTCTTGGATTTGGCAAACTTACCCAACACCGACCGGCTGTCGGATATTAATTGACTTAATTTTTCCGGTTCATTTTGTGTTTGATATAACTTGCCCAACTCCAATATAGCCAGTTCTTGATCTTGGAGAACTTTGTGACTTGGTTGGTCGGCGGTGGCATGTTTTCCCGAGATGATATCGGCATACGTAGATTCTGCCAGCGGGTAGTCCCCGTTACTAGCCAGGTTTCTAGCTTGTGCCAAAGCCAGTGATAAAGACATGGATTCAAATAAAATATATATTTGCCATCAAATTGTTATTTGTGAGGTTTCAAGTCGAGCGAGCACAATTTTCGACCGCGCACGACCATCGCTTTTCCTGGTATATTGAAAAAATCTGTGTGAGAGGTACTGTGATTCGAGATGTTACGACTTCGTTTGAAAAATGCCCCTGCATCCTTGAGATTGGGGTTGAAGAGTGGTGCTTATGTACACTCTCCTGTTTCAAGTCCCGTTTTGGTTCTCAGAGGCCGGTATTTGAGCCAAAGCAGTATACTATCCAAACAACCATTTCCAGTTAACTCCAAAGAGTACCGGGAGAAGAAGGAACTTGAAAAGATGTCCAAGTGGAAACAATGGGCATTGTATTTCGAAAGTGAAAAGTTCAAAAAAGGAATGACTGTCTACTATGTTGGTGGGTTTGTGGTACTTTGTGTGGCATTCTACTTTTACATGAGAGATCGATACTATGAAGATAAGCAAATAAAGCATATTAAGGAGAAATACCACAAAGATCCTGGCAGTTTGAGTGAATATGAATACTTGAAGTTGAAGGCTAACAGCAATGACAAAATGAAAAGTAAGGAGGAAAAGAAGTATAGGCTTTACCAGATGATGAGAAAAGAGTTCAGAAGAAAGCATATTCTCGATAAAGATGTGATGTTTGAGCCTACGCCCGAGGATTTGGATGCGTGGTACAAGAAACAAGCTAGAATTACGTTCAATAAAGCCCCTGTTGGTGATAAGGCTGAGGGTACCGAACCCAGAACAAAGATTGGTGATAATTCCAACTCTGAGAAGGTGGCAATATCTAACCATGATAATCCTCACATTGTGGAAGGAAAGGATACCACCGAGTTCTTTGAACAAAAGGCTGCTGAGTACGATGATGAAATCAAGTGGGAGGAAAGAGCCATGATGTTGGGGAAGAGAAGAAAATGGCTCATGAATCATTTAAGTGGAGATACATTGGAAATTGCTTGTGGAACTGGAAGAAACATCCCTTATTTCAACCCCGATGTGGTTGAATCCATAACGTTTTTGGACTCTTCATCCAAAATGATGGAGATCACTCAGAAGAAGTTCAGGGACAAGTATCCCCGCTTCAAGAAGGCTGCTTTTACTGTTGGTAAAGCAGAAGATTTAGTAGAATTGACTAAAGGAGACAATGGAATCAAATATGATACCATTTTCGAGGCATTTGGGTTGTGCTCGCACCAGGACCCAGTCAAAGCATTGCAGAACATGAGCAAGCTTTTGAAACCGGGGGGAAGAATTGTCTTGCTCGAACACGGCAGAAGTACATGGGATTTCATCAATAACCACTTGGACTTCAGATCTGACAAGAGAATGAAGACTTGGGCTTGTAGGTGGAATTTGGATATCGGAGAGTTGGTGGATGATGCCGGGTTAGATATCACCTATGAGAAGAGAGTTCATTTTGGATCCACATGGATGCTTGTTTGCAAGAGGCCAGAGGATCCTATTGCCATAGAGGAGAAACCATTTTTGAACAAGCTTTTTGGAACCGAGTACAAACCGGTGAAGAAGCAGTGAGACATCAGTCAACGGTACAGAATCTTGCGACTCGAAGCCTGTCAAGAACAATGAGAGTGAGTGTAGAATCTTTGAAAAATCTTGTAAATACCATCATTAAAGATATACTCCGTCATTACTCTCTGGTACATCTGGCTTAGGATCTTTCCTGAAACCTCTTTTGCTAATCTCAGCTTCGACCAAGGCAAGCCTTTGTTTCTGGTTGTGAATTACCTCTTCATTTTCAACTATCACAGACTTGTATAACTGCACATCTTCCCGTGTATCAGATTTATCGATTTCATGTAACAACTGTTCGTTGGTCGAAACCAATTTGGATACCGATGCGGTCAACTGTGTTTCCACCGACAATATGGTGTCATCAGGCAACTCTTCCACCGCCCTCTGGAAATGTTTTATATTTATTGGTTTGGAATCGGCAGACATGGTTTCTTTGAGATTTGATGAGATTAGAATTTTTCTGACTATGTTAAGAAGATTTTGTAACACTGGTGGAAGCACTTGTAGGAGGGCAAGGGTGCGATACCAGTCCACCGTACCACAAACATACATAATACAGGCAATACATCCATTACTTCTAAAAAGGGCCGAGGTGATGGAGTCTGAGTTTAAAGAGCTCGAGTCTAAAATAGGTAACGGTAACTACGATGCAGACACCAACCGCAGGTTCTCAAACTTGTCGACGATTTTAGAGTTCTACTACAAGTACAATCAAGATATGGAGACTTTACAGGGACTACAAGAGATTTCTGATCCGGAATTAATGGACGATGTACAAGAAGAGGTTGCCAGTATCGTTCCCAGACTCGCCAAATCCACATCAATTCTCCAGGCCAGACTATTACCCCCAATTACCCACTCGGACAAGGGTTGTATCTTGGAGTTGAGACCTGGTGTTGGAGGGTCCGAGGCGTCGGTTTTTACTAGAGACTTATTCAATATGTATACGAATTTTTCCATGCATAAAGGCTGGAAATACAGCATCATTCTGGAGCTGCGGAGCAGCAATGGGCTTACCACCGAGTTTATCCTCAGCATTGATGAACCTGGGTCATACAACTTGTTGAGGCACGAGAGTGGTATTCATCGCGTACAGAGAGTCCCTGCCACAGAGGGTAAGGGAAGAACACACACTTCTACTGCTGCGGTGGTGGCCCTTCCAAAGATGAGTGAAGGAAACGAAAAATCGTTAGCCAACGACGAAAGACAGTTCAAACCGGGAGAAGTCCGAGTAGATACCATGAGGGCGGGCGGAAAAGGAGGGCAGCATGTCAACACCACTGATTCAGCTGTCAGATTGGTTCATATTCCCACGGGAATTATGGTACTGCAACAGGATGAAAGGTCTCAACCGCAAAACAAGGCCAAGGCCTTCGCCATCTTGCGGGCTCGGCTAGCCGCTTTGGAAAGAGAACAAGAGATCACTGAACAGAAGAAGATCAGGACAGACTTAGTCTCCTCCACTGATCGATCTGATAAGATAAGAACGTATAATTATCCCCAAAACCGGGTCACAGACCACCGATGTAATTACTCGGTCCACGATATTCTGGGGTGTATGGGAGGATCCAGGCTCGAGGAGTTAATTGAGCGAGTAGAGGAAACCGAGTTTGAAGACAGATTGCAGCAGTTGATCAATGAGTCGTTGAACAAATAAAATTGTATATAGAAAATCAACACAATGACACCCACGAAATCAATTACACACCCACCCAGAATGTCTCAATCCAACTACATACTAGCTCTTGTACAATTCCACATCCCTAGCACCGCCTATAAAATCATGCACAGAATAAGATTTAAACCGTGTTGCAGAAAAACATCGCGAAATCAACAAAATTCTTTCCCTGTGCAAATCTTGTTTCGCTGATTCTTTTGTCTTGGGTTGTTGAGACAGACCGTCCATTTACATAAACACCTGCATAACTCAAAGATAGGATACTTTTAAACCGGTCTCACCAAACTAATTAACCGTCCAGACAAATTTTACTGTTTGGTACACTGACATTGATTACCATAAACCTTTTGGACATAAATATATGGTCCGCCACATTCGTTACCAAGAGCAAAGACATCAACATTTATCACAAGTGATAATCACCGAAAATGAAGCTTCCGAATCTAACGTCATGGTTGATATGGACAGGCCTATTGAATTTTGTATATAGCGTGGGGATGACAATAGAGCCTGTGTTGGAAGGGGAAGAGCGGGAATACTCGGGATTGCTGAATCTCAAGAACTGTCTAGGGTACAGTACACATGACGATGACCTCGTTATGGTGAAGATTGAAAGCGGTGAACGTATACCTTCTCAATACTTGAATTTGAAAGTGATTGATTCCGAGAATAACTTGTTGAGGTTTACCAAGGACTTATACGATGAGACGTCCATAATTTTAAAAAACCTGAACAACGACCCCATCTATGATGAAAACAATAGAAAAAGAGATATTATCAACAAATTGTCGTTCGGCAAGCCCAAAGATTCCAATAAGTTGAATCTGCTTTTGAACAGTGATAAAGGAAAAAATTTCATCTACATATGTTTTGATAACGTATACAGCGACAAGTCGTGGTCATTCCATCCAGTTGCTCGAGAGTTGGATTTACAGGTGCACCTACGTGATGTGTCCAAAATGGCAAAAACTGATTATAACAAATATTCCAAATTTTTTCAACAATACCAAGCTAAAGATAATAAGGACAATAAAGTCAAAGAAATGTCAGAAGATCAATTCAATCAGGAGATGGCAGTGATAATAAATGAACTTCAGAATGTAGTTGAAAATTTGGAGAATTCCCAGTTGATACTTCAAAACATTCTAGATCAGGAATCTAAACTAAGAGATGTCAATGAGCAGATATTTTCTGGTTATTCATTATTTGCAGTAATACTTTTATCCACCATAGGAGTATTGGGAGTATTCCAAGCGTTGTACATGAAACTATATCTTAGCAAAAAAGTGGCGTATTAGTTGCTCATTCTATAACTTTATACATAATCATTGAGACTAGACCCTCTCATCTGTTCGTTGGTTATTACATCTTGACACACTTGTTCCATAGCTTCCTTGTCAACCAACTTCCCCACATCCGCAAATTGCAAACTAGCTTGGTATCCCAAGTTGACTCGGTCTTCTGTGATACCTAGTTCTCCATCGGTTAATGCCTTTATTACATTGTAGTACCTCGTTATGTTATCTCTCACAGTTTTACTTATTTCTTCATTCTTATCACTGTAAATCTCCCATGAACTCTCTTCTTCTAGCTTCGTGATCGTCACAGACCCCAACCCGGGATTGTAAGATCCATTTGAACTTATGGCGGATTGCAATTTGTTGCCTCCCACATTGTTACCATTAGCATTCGTCAAATTGGTGGTGCTGGTCTTACTTATCCAAGTGTAACCATTTACTCCAAGAATCACACTAACATCCCCTGTGAAATTGTGGGAGTGGTTCTTTGACTTAACGATTAAGTTCGATGGCACCGACAAGAAGATACCGTTTCTTAACTTACCATACTTCAATGACCGAGTGTGTAAAGATGCACTGCCATTTCCAAAGACACTTTGCACCTCTGCATTTAACAAATCGCCCTCCTTAAGGAAATTCCTCATTTGTAATTCGTCACTCTCGGACTTTCTTCTCAACACGCCACCTGGCAAATTCACCGATCCCAACATCAACACGGCATCTTGTTTAGCTCCAATATCCACTTTCCATCTTTTGTTTCCTACCTCAGTGATTCTTCCCACAATATGATCACCGGTTTCTGGTTGGTACTTCCCTTTCAATGGTATTACACTTAGCAATCTGTTTACTCGAGAAACACTTCCGGCAACTGAAGAATATGTGTCATCGTTTAAAAAGTAGGTTCCATGTCCTTTCATCCACACTGGGTCGTCAGTAACCAACTCCCCTGGAGTGACAATCGAGCTTTTTTCTTGTTTGTGGCCGACGTCAACCATATCGACGTCCGAGTCGTCCAGATCCTCCATGACAAACCGAGTGGGCTTGCTTATGCTTATAACATCAGAGACATCTACCATTTTATGTATCAAGATGAGATGTGATTATTTTAATTCTCATCGTGCGAAACATAAAAAAGTGGTTTTTTTAACAGCTTCTATGCAAAAGTGGTTTAGCCCCAGACATTTTTCCACACCTGCTGTTCTCCCTATACGACGTTTCCATAGTTTAAACAAAACAGAAAGACGTGATTTTATGATGTCGAAATTTGGACCTCCTGTAAATAGGTCAATGACTGAACTTGATCGGTCTTTCTTTCAGAAACAAGTGGATTTATTGGTTGCAACCTTTCCAGATCCTTCGAAACTTGGGGTATTTGTGAAAAACTGCAAGAAAGACATCCTTTATTTGCCATCAATCAAACATATAGTATCAGTGGATAATACCAAGGGTGTCCTCTTAAGAGAAGATATTGATGATATTCAAACCTATAGAGAAAAATTAACTCCAAACACTGTTGAGAACATCGATGAGCTTGGGTTGATAATAAAACCTTATGCGTTCAAAATGGACTATAATTTCTGGAAAGTCGATGATATTTTGAGGAGTGTGCTTCCAGAACATTTGTTGGAAGAGATACCCACTGGGTTTGCTCAGGCAGGGCATGTGGCTCATATTAACCTAAGAGATGAGTTCAAACCCTACGGAAGCTTGATAGGACAAGTGATCCTTGATAAAAACTCCAAGGTGGAGACGGTAGTGGATAAAGTAGACACCATTGATACCCAATTCCGGACCTTCAAAATGAAAGTATTGGCTGGAAGGGATGACTTGGTGGTGGAACAAAGTGAGAGTGGTTGCAAATTCAAATTCGACTTTAGCAAAGTTTACTGGAACTCGAGATTGAACACAGAGCATGGGAGATTAATAGATCTGTTTCGAACAAATGATGTGGTTTGTGACGTTTTTGCAGGAGTGGGTCCATTTGTTGTGCCAGCAGGCAAAAAGAATGTGTTTGTCTTGGCCAACGACTTGAATCCCGAGTCCTTCAAGTACCTCGAGTATAACAGCCAGTCAAACAAGGTTAGTGATTTTGTGCAGTGCAGCAATTTGGATGGTAGGGAGTTCATTCGTCAGTCTCCCAGATTGCTTTTAGACTGGGCAAATAAAACTAAGTCCGTTGCCCAGAAGAGATTGGTGAAAAAGAGAAAAACTCTGGATGGGAGCCCTGCAGAGTATAAAAGTCATACCTATGAAATACCCAAAATCTCCAACAGTTATGTCATGAATTTACCGGACCTGGCTATAACTTTTTTGAATGAGTTCATAGGCTTATACTCCCGTGATTCCGAGGTGGAAAAAGTCGTTAGGGGCTTGTCTAATTTCAAGTTGCCGGTATTAAATGTTCACTGTTTTGAGAAGTTCTCTATTTCTGAACCAGAACCACCCATCGAAGAACTTCACAGTAGAGTGCATAAACGAATCATCGAGATGATTGATTTCGATTTGCCAATTGAACATTTCAAATTCCATCTTGTCAGGAAGGTGGCCCCCACCAAAATTATGTTTTGCGTGAGTTTCACTTTACCAGAGGAAGTAGCATTCAAAAAAGTTGATTAGATTATGTAAAAATCGCATATTTTGGTATCTGTGGATTTTGGCTGCAAATTTAAAAACTTCTTTTTCACAATGCTGACAATGTTATCGACAGAGGAGCACGACTACAGTGAGTTAACCCACTCATACATGTCGGTGTTCTATACCCAATCTTTTTCTGAGTTTCTTAATACCACCCAAACAGGATACGCTCATTCTTCTTCCGGCACCGAGTTGTCATTACTCCTTAAAGTTATACTTACATCATTAACCTTATGCACCATTCAATTGACCATGTTTTGTTTCTTTCGAAATATCTTCAAGTCGTTATATCAACCTCGGTGCTACTGTGTTCCAGTAGATGAGAGAATAGCCCTGTTGCCCAATGGATTTATGAACTGGATCATTCCAACATTATCACATAATATCCATTATTATATATCCTTAGGGTTGGATACCTACTTCTTCGTCAGATTCCTCAATGTGTTGCTTTTGTTCTTTTCAGTGGTGGGAACTTTGAATATATTGGTGTTGATACCCACGAACTATGCTGGAAGTAGTAGGGAATTTGCTGCCTCAGGCTTGGATAAATTCAGTTTATCCAACATTTCATCTTCTAAGATCCGCTTTTTGAATGCACATTTTATCATGAGCCTAATAACTATTGGGTTCTTTCATTGGTTGGTCGTATACGAGATGGAGAGTGTGATCAAGATCAGACAGAGCTACTTACTGTCGCGAGATCACAGAAATTCACCGACTGCAAAAACGATATTGGTTGCGAATGTTCCAAAAACCTTATTGAGTGTGGAGGCTTTGACATCTGCCTTTTCGGTTATTCCTGGAGGTGTGGAAAGAGTTTGGATGGTTGACAATTATAACACGGCTGTAAAACAAGCACAAAAGGCAGGAATGGCAGTGGAAATATTGGAATCTGAGGAATTACAATATATCAAGAGATTTTACAGAAAAACTGGAGCCACTAAATACGAAAACTATGCTGACACAGCCAAGTTCAGGTCCCGATTCTTCCCTCCTATCTCCCTTGAAATAACCATACCGTGGACACAAGTGACGTACAATTTGCATTTTCCGGGGTTCTTTAGAGCTTTTGCACTCCAACTGCTGGTAGACAAGACTTCCTGGTGCATACAACAAATTCAGGAATCAACTGAAATCTTACAGAGGGAGAAGGTGTTGTTGGCTAGTGGACAGCTCGAAAAGTTCAACTCTGCATTCATACAATTCCGTACCCAAACAGGGGCATATACTGCGCACCAAGTGCTTCTATCACTGTCTCTTGGATGTATGGATAAAACGGTGATAGAAACGCATCCTAGAGATATTCAATGGGACAACTTAGCTAGGGGAAGTCAGACAAAGATTTTGTTGGAAAGATATTGTGTTACAGTGGTGTGTATCTGTCTAATAATCCTATACATTATTCCTGTGTCTTTTATTGGGTTGATATCACAGATTCCGTTACTCACTAAATTATTACCATTTTTGCTGTGGATTCATGGGCTTCCGGAAGAAGCCAGAGATTCAATTTCCAGCGTGCTTCCCAGTCTTTTGTTATCGCTACTAACGGAAATAATGATGAAAACCTTCAGGATTTTGAGTTACTATAAGGGTAAACTAACAGGAGCTCAAATTGAACTAGACTTACAGAAATGGTATTTCGGTTTCTTATTCATTCAACAATTTTTGGTGGTGACAATTCTGTCAAGCGTGACAGTGATATTCAAGCAGATTGTGGATCAACCAACGTCAATTCCGGTAATGTTGGCCACAAACCTCCCCAAAGCAGCTACTTTTTTCTTTCATTTTATTGCCGTGAAAGCCCTTGCTTTCTGTGGAAATAACTTCTTGAGAGTAGACCAGTTGGTGCTCAGAAACACAATCTATAGGATCCTTGACCGGACACCAAGACAGAAGCTTCGAAGAGTCACCAAACTCCTCAAGATCAAATGGGGAACCATCTACCCGGTGTATTCGGTCTACGCTTCCATTGGTTTAGCATATAACATTGTTTCACCTTTTATTTCATTTTTTGTGGTGTTCATATTGTTTCTTGCCTTGTTGTACTACAAGTACTCTTTGAGGTACATTTATAGTCATATCAATGAATCAGAAACCCACGGAAGACTATACCCGTTAGCATTGATGCACTTGTACTCAGGGATATACTGCTTGGAGTGTTGTTTGGTAGGAATATTTTTTCTTCTGAAAAACTCAGCAGGAGAGTTTCCTATGAAAGTGCATGGTTGGATCATGTGTTTCATTTTGATGTCAACCATTTTTGGTAACGTTACCATTTACAACCGGTACCATCGCTTTTTTTCCGTTCTCCCCATTATTAAAGAAAGGGAAGAAGAGGAAGAAAATGAAATCCAGGGTACGGACTCCAACTACCATATGTTGTATATGCATCCAGATTTCAAGTACGACATACCAAAAGTATGGTTACCATCTGACCCGCAAGGAATCACAAACCAGGAAATACTCTGGTTGAAACAGGAGTATGGTGTTGAAGGAGTAGTAACTCCCGGTTCCAAAGTCAATTTTAGTTTATCCAATAGGCATCTGGAGGTAGTAGTGACGGATGCTCCACCAGATTATAAATAACGAATCAGTCGTCATAAGTATCATCCAACCGACGTTTAAGTCTCAACCTTTTTATAATAGCTTGCCAGGTGTAAATTCCCCTAATATGTCTTTGTCTTCGTTCTTCTTTATATCGGGCAACTTTTGCCTCTAGCCAAAACTTCTTGGCCATGTCTACTTGGGAATTATGTACAAGGACACCATTTTTAGTGGGAATGGCATAACCTTTCTTCTTGAACGAGAAGCCCGTGACAACGGGTACGTATTTGATTTTTTTGACCATCTGTAGTCCCAAAATTGGTTCTATATCACGAAGCGTGAGGCAAGTGCATCCTTCTGGAACCATGGAAGTATTATAAATCTCAATATTTCCAAACTGGTTCCTTGGAAGAATGGGATACCCATCTCGGTATATTACCTTTTCCTTGATATATGAGCACGTCTGGCTGAAGGAGTACAATCGTACAGCATTTAATTCTGGGGTGCCGTTTTGAATATTCAAATTGTACATTCTCTTACGGGAAATCGTTCGTGGAACCAAAGATTTTGAAAGCTTGATATACTTTAGTTTTTCATCCACTTTGATGGACCTTCCCAAGAATTTCCACTGCTGCTCAGACTTTCCTACTACCACATCATTTCTTGAAAAGATAGCTACCTTTTTTCCATCAATTCGAACCTTTGTTATAGGATTTGAAGCCATGCTTAGAACCTCATCATATCTCAAGCTATCGAGAGTGGTGAAGTTGGGATTTCTTTTGATTGCGGCTCTGGTAGTGGGAACCTCATAGTTATATAAACCAAGGTACTTGAGGCATTCTGTCTCCTTATCGTGCACTAATGTCTTATTCAAAAATCGGACCACGGATGAAAAAAGCAAAAATGACCGGCCAACTTCAGTTCGTAAGTCTATCCTATCAAACCATCGGTAGCTTATGTTTCTCATGTACCTAGCAGATACATCGGTAACGTAATTTTTATCATCTAAAGCTATGACATATGTCATGGACATGGAATTGAACTGGTCTTGAATAGGATAGAATAAATTCGTGTAAGATTCAAGTCCCTTGGCATATCTGGGTATCCTTGTTAGTCTTTTATCTTCCTCATGGAAACTGCAGGCTTCAATCATAAACAACTCTGACTCGTCCATTGGGTTTATCACCTCTGTCCAAAAGTACGGATATAATAGGTCATAATCGTTCTTTTGCTCCATACGGACCTTGGTGAGTCTTGGTTGAAGTGCTTTTGATTTGGGTGATAGCACTGGGATTGAAAACACAAGTCTTGCATTGAATCCAAGAGATCTTAGGATCCCTGTGAGGACCTGAGCCCCTACATCTCGATTATGACTGAATTGCTTGATAATCTTTGTGAAAGACGGGATATCTTCGATTTTAGGTGAGTTATGGGGGAAATAATGTTCTTGTTTCAGATTCCGTGGGAGGTATCCCAAAACCCTTAGTCCATTACATGATATCTTGTAGTTGAGTCTAAACCATTTTATGAGATATTTCAAAATGTAAACCAATTGGACGTCACAGTCTTTCAGTCCCTTTTTGATACTTCTTTTCAACCGTTTCACCTTGGTCAAGATTGACTCAGGAAGTAGTTTTTTCAAGGTCTTTTGAATCACCTTGTCACTTAACAAACGATTTCGATGAGCACCATGAAGTATATATGATACTAAAGCTAGATTGTGCACGCAAAGCTTCATTTTCTTGTCTAGTATGTATTGTTGAATTCTCTCTTTGCGGTTGTTCTGCTCTGTGGGGACAATGGGTACCAGAAACGATGATTGTGGAGTCGATGGTTCTAGTGACGGTGGTAGTTCGATGTCCTCCCATTCGCTTTCAGACAAGTCTGAACCAGAATAGTCGGATTCTGCCTGCGACGAGATGTCAATGGGGTCGATTTTCTGCCTCTTGTTCCGCTCATCACCAGAATCATCCACAAATAGGCTCATATTGAATTTCTCACTCGATCTGTTGCGATGTCGTTTATTGAATTAGATTAAAAGAGGTCCATTAACTGTCAGCATCGATGTCCGTATGTATGGCCTCCGCGATTTTGTACCATTCGGGAATCAAATTATACATGTCTGTCAGTCTGGGCATTATGTCATGGCCATATATGGAGATATCTCGACATGATGCAACTGCAGTATACGTGTTTATGACTTTGTAATCATCAGGAGTGTCACCAGGAGCCAAACTTTCTGATTTGTTGATCAAGTATCCCCTGTAATTTGTCTCTAGCTGTTTTCCTGTGAACTTGCAACCTCTGTAGTAACACACCTGAGAATTGGTGTTTGTATCTGTCTCTTTTGAAGGGGTGAAATAATCGTCAGTGTTGGCGGGGCCGCTATGATGGATCGTACATGGTACTATGTGGGCAGAATACTGTGGCATTACATCCACCACTTGTATTTTATCAGACATGTTTAGACGTGTTTTTTTTCTCGCTCTTTTTGCAGTAGAAGTAGCAAAAGGTTAGGAAGCAGTAGACGATTACAGTAGAACCAGTAGAATGAGTAGAAAATGGCAGTATAATGAGTATTGCAGCAATCAAATGGCAGCGCACCACACTGCTGGATAGGTCGTGGTACAATCTCCCGGATTTCGTACTTCTCAGTTCCTTAAAGCATCCGGTCACCGGTTTAAACCCTCTATCTTTCGTAGCACCGGTGAAGATAGAAAACGACTAATTCTGACGCCGCCCTCTCCACATACAATTCAGGAAAAGGCCGACTCCTTTCCAAAATGACTCGTTACCAATAAACCTTATCAATTAACTGAGTTCTCAGTCCTCAGTTCTCAGGGCCGGTTTTTTTTTAGGTTCAAATCGGCTGGCCGGTTTGGCCTATCGTTATCTTAGCATATATAAGCAGTAAATTTCCGCTTTTTTTGTAATGTACCTACAAAATGTCTAGCTCCAACCCATTACAAGTGGTCGACATAAGCAAGATCGATGAGGCCACAGGTGATGAAATTTTTAAGGCTGCTGCTTCTCAAGGTTTTTTATTTATTGAAGGACACGGGTTCTCAGATCTGGAGGTGAAAGAGTTATTTGAGGTGTGTAAACAGTTTTTTGAGCTTCCAAGTGAATACAAGATTCAACATACGATTGATGATACCAACCATGGGTACACCAATTACGGGGGAGAGAATTTGGACCCCAAGCTTCAGAAACAAGGTGATCCAAAAGAAGCCATGAACTTTGCTTCCTTGAACTTGATTACCGGAGAACCTATTAAGGATTATCCTAGCTGGTTTAAAGAAGATCCTCAAAGGGAAGAGACTGTGAGGAACGCTATAATAAAAATGACGAAATTGAACTTTACTATTTTGAGATTATTGGCAATAGGGTTGAAGGTGGAAGATACTGCTGAGACTAAAGGAAGTGAGTGGTTTGATTCTAGATATAGGCCCGATAAGCCCAGTGGTACTACGTTTAGATTCTTACACTACCCGGGACAGAAAAAAATGAGTCCTGAATCGGCTATTAGAGCTGGGGCCCATACTGACTACGGTTCCATAACCCTCTTGTTCCAACAAGAAAACCAAGAAGGGTTGGAAATTTATTCACCTGTTTCAAAACTGTGGGAAGCAGTTCCTTTTGTCAAGGGTGATGAATCCAAGTTCCCAGGTCAAGCACCCCCAATCATTGTGAACATAGCTGACCTATTAAGTTACTGGTCAGCTGGTATATTGAAATCTACCATTCACCGGGTGAAATTTCCTGCCAAAGTCCAAGAAACTGGCCAGGACCGGTACTCCATTGTGTACTTCAGCCACCCAAACGACAATACTGAGCTTGTACCACTTCCAAGTGAAATCGTAAGAAGCGTGAAAGATAGAGGTGCAAACAGGGCCACATCCGTTATCACCGCCAGAGAACACTTGAACAAAAGATTGGCTGCCACCTACAACTGGAAATGACTCTTTTTTTATCTGTTTTGTACATTCATGTAACATTTTTTTTTGCATCTATTTTATGTTCAAATAAGGAAATCGTATGCGGAATTCTAATATCTGATTATCAGTTCTGAATTGGACCCTAAGAAATCTTTTTATTTGTATATAATGAGATCCTCTTTGGAATCTCCTACGTTGAAATCACCTGCCTTTAGGGGGGATTCTGCTAACATCCCCTTTCATTTGACAGAGGATGCCGTAGATATTGTGGATATTATTCATGAATCTGAAGCAAAGAACTTTAGACTAGGGCTCATTTTAATTGTGGTTGCTGTGGCCACTTGGATGATAGGTTTGGAGTTGGTCAACTTGATTTTGAAAGGAGACAGTTATCAGAAACCGATATTTTTTGCTTGCATTACGGGTAGTTGCTTTGTGTTGAATCTTATTCCTGATATTAAGTGGTTATTTGTCACGAAGCCTCAGGCACAAGTTCACGAAACTAGATTCGAAAAACATCCAGTTCCTTTGACCAATAAGGAGGTGGCGATCTTGAGTTTCCAGGTGGCCCTCATCTATTTGGTCTACAATGTATGTGCCTACACAAGTTTAAAGTTCACCTCCGCCTCCAATCAGACCCTTTTATCCTCCACCACGTCTATTTTCACATTATTCATGGGGTCTTACATGAAAGTAGACTTTTTTTCCGTCAGGAAAGTTGTTTGCATAGCTGTAAGTTTCTTGGGGGTTGTTCTTGTGAATTTGGCTGAGTCTAAAACCAAATCTGACTCAGAAGGACATCTCATTCCGAAGAATCCAATATTGGGCAATTGTCTTGCCATTTGTGGTGCCTTTATGTATGCATGCTATCTTATTATCATAAAAG
Organism: Yamadazyma trypodendri; assembly: GCA_030572515.1. Taxonomy (NCBI): domain Eukaryota; kingdom Fungi; phylum Ascomycota; class Pichiomycetes; order Serinales; family Debaryomycetaceae; genus Yamadazyma; species Yamadazyma trypodendri. Next base: position 6,249 of record JAJMAI010000037.1, on the reverse strand, counting down.
TAAGATACGGCAGTGGTGACAAAACCACAAATGAAAGGAGGCTTTTTGGCTTTGTTGGTCTTTACACAATTATCATCAGTATACCGGTATTATTTTTTGCTGATTTATACGACTTTGAAAAGTTCGAATTCCCTCCACCAACTAAAGCTATACTTGCACTGGTATTGATCAATGGGGTTTTCTCGTTTATAAGTGACTTCACAACTATCTTGGCCCTGTTATTGACAAGTCCTTTAATTACGTCGTTATGTTTGACGAGTTCGGTGCCCATCACCATTTTCTGTGACATGGTGATTCTCCATTCCTCCGGAAATTCAAAGCCTTCGAAATCTAGATCGTCCAGCTTGATGTACGTCTCCGGCATAATAAGCATCCTCATGTCTGCCATTTTAATCAACCTCACATCCAGTACAGAAAATGAATTGATAGAGCAGGTTATTGAAGAAACACTAGAGCAGAGTATACGAGACGACGAAATTTTGTCCCCTATTTTGTCCCCCATGTTGTCTTCAAGACCCCATTCTTCTTCCAATTTCAACTCTCCCTTGTTACCCATAAGAAGAATCAATAAAAAGGTATCCAACTTTAGTCTTGAAGGAGAACACTTGGTCAACCAAAACCACAATTCCAGACTATACACGGTTGAACCAGAGTCACAAGACCACGGGAAATCTAATCTTTTGGTTTACGGAGGAAATCACCACATTTACCATGTCAAACATGTGTCCAACACCGAAACCTAAATCATAGGCATCTGAAATTTCTCCCCTCATTTTTACTACCTAGTTACTAGTGTTATAATTACACTGAACCAACACACTGACTCTATGATACACTACACTTATTCTGTTCTCTGGTGCCATTGGCGGATTTACAAAAATTTCTCTACCAGCATTGCTGCATACCAAGTGCTGGTGAAATAAATTAAAATTTCCTGTTATGATCAAAAAGATTATCACGTCTCCAAATCTCAACACTCCGCAAAATAATCACATTTAACTTATAATTATTGGACATTTTGTGAGCCCAGAGAAAGACAAACTAGTACGTCATGGAGACTTTAGAGGTACATTCCAAAGATTTCCTTATTAAGTGGGTCAATGTACCAGATAACGCCATCATTGACTGGCAAATTAAACCGTTAAAGAGATCTATTAATTTTTCGATCTACAAGAAGAATGACTTTATTGATGACAACCACGGTGTTAATGCAGCTTCCACTACCAACAGTGCAACTGCCAACGGTGCATCACTCGTTCTTGAACAGAAGGTCAATGAGAGAAACAATTCCTCGGTTTCTATCGGTACTACTGGGTCGAACAATGCTTCCAGGGTCAGGTCAAGCTCGGTAACTTCTGTGAACAGAATCACAGAGCCATTTTTCAAGACAAAGTCTAGAACTTCCACCTTGAGTTCCAATATCAGTAACGGTGATTTGAAGCTTATCAAGGACTACAGTAAACTTTTGTCGGACGAGTTGGTTCATGGTAAATTGGATGTGATCAGCGCTGGTGTTTATGCGTTTATCTTTGATAACTCCTTTTCAAAGACCACCGGGAAGAAGATTTTGTTCAGTACCAAGATCATCCCGAGAGATGTGGGGATCAAATTCGGACAAGTGGACTACCCATCTCCTGTGACACCACCCCATCAACCGTCAAATTCGCCTCAAGAAGACTTGACTGGATCTATGGGACAGCTTTCTACAACTACTAAGAATATCATGAGGCCCAAGAATGGGGAATTGTTGCAAGGAATTCTTCTTAAGAAAAGAAGAAAGAAGTTGCAAGGGTTTGTCAAACGGTACTTTGTGTTGAATATCAAGTATGCAACCTTATCCTATTTTAGGGTCAACGATAACAAATTACGAGGTCAAATGCCCGTCAATCAAAGTATTGTCAGTGCCAACGTTAAAAGGTTAGAAATTATTATTGATTCAGGAATGGAGGTTTGGGACTTGAAAGCTTTGAATAAAGAAGACTTTGATATTTGGATTGAAACATTTAATAGGTTAAAGAGGCACTATTATAAGGATGATATCAGCGCAACTTTCCATAGAGAGGTACAATTGGATGACGGAAATATTGACGGTTCAAATTCCATTAATGCCAGCTCCTTACCCAACTTTTTGATTGAAGACTTGAACTCCATAAATTCTAATGTTAAAAAGTTGCTGAACTTTAGACCGGAAGATGAGGCTTTAGCTTCGAAACTAAGAGCAGTGTCAGAAGAAATCACAGCTTTGGTTTCGAAGTTGAATGGTCCACTCACCAATCGAAATTCTATCACCTTGGATGCCATGTCTTTGTTCTCCAATGAGTATTATGATGCTAAAGAATACATCGACGCTCTGAATGGTGGTGTCATGCAATTGCTAGATGATGACTTGTACGATGACGACGAATTCAGTGATGCTCAGTTTGATGAAGATGATGATAGATCTTCCGATGCCTCATCAAATAGTAGTGCTTCAACGAAATCTACGAACAACAATTTACCTATGATCATAGAAACTGAATCTCATCAGAGCCAGGTTGCTAAAGATGGAGAATTTGATTATGATCAATCCTTGTATCCTTTGCCTTTAGGAAAGGTGAACCGTCCATTAGTGATACCAGTGTGGACCCACCCACCATCGAGCATCTTATCATTCTTCAGGAAAAATGTAGGTAAGGACTTGACATCTATTGCCATGCCCGTGGACATGAATGAGCCAGCAACAATATTACAGAGGTATGCAGAGTTGATTGAGTACTGTGATTTGATCAATAATGCTATGGAGATCAGTGATCAGGAAAGGTCGGGTGAAAAGATATTAAGGATTGCTGCGTTTGCAGTTAGTTCTTTATCATCTGTTAGAGACAAGGAAAGGAATGTCAGGAAACCTTTTAATCCATTGTTGGGTGAAACTTATGAATTAGTTAGAGAAGATAAGGGTATACGGTTAATTAGTGAAAAAGTTTCACACCGCCCACCTGTTTTTGCAACGTTTGTGGAGTCCAAAGATTGGACTCTCAGTTATAGTTTATCACCTTCCCAAAAATTCTGGGGTAAAATGGCAGAAATCAACAATAAAGGTGTCATGAAATTGACCATACGGTCAACTGGAGAAGTTTATCAATGGAACCAACCATCGTCTATGTTAAAAAACATCATAGCGGGAGAGAAGTATTCAGAACCAAGTGGACCCATGACAATCAAATCGTCTACTGGTGTTAAGGCTAATGTGGAATTTGCCAAGGGAGGCATGTTCAGTGGCCGATCAGAAGATTTGGTTATTGAGGCTTACGAAGGGAAGAAGAAGTTGGACTACTCTGTGTTTGGTAAGTGGACAGAATCTTTGACTTTAAAAACGAAGACCACTGAAAAATTGATTTGGACTTGTGGTAAATTGTTACCCGACTCTAAGAAAAGGTTTGGATTCACCGAATTCGCCAATGAATTGGTCCAAGTAACAGATATCGAGAAGGGTATGCTACCCCCCACTGATTCCAGACTTCGTCCTGATATCAAAGAATATTTAGCGGAGAATTTGGAGAAGGCTGAGGTGTTAAAATGTGAAATGGAAGAGACTCAAAGAAATAGAAGAAAAGAGTTGGAATTGGCCAACAAGAAGTATAAACCAATGTTTTTCCACCAGGTTGGCGACACAAACGCTCCGGACACAGGAGAATGGGTATACACCAAGGGTGAAGAGTCTTACTGGAATAGAAGAGCAAAACATAACTGGGAAGGATTGTTACAACTTTGGTAACCCATCACCACATTCATAGTCAATACAATTTATAACTTCAAGTTCATTCTCTCTTCTGAATCGGAAAGCTCTTCTTCAAAAATTGGGTTGCTCATACCGTTGAATGTAGGACGGTGATTTTTAAATAGGATGAATTGAATTTGTTTTCTCAAGCTGTTGATTAGCATCCTTTGTAAATTCAAGTCATCCTTCATCATGAAGCTATCATTGACCAAGTTGTTCAAGACCGGCTCCCGCTCATTTGTTTGCTTATCGATGAATGGTATTAATTTCTCGTCGATTTGACACTTTAACCTTTCTATCTCGTAGCTTAGAAACATCAACTTGTCTTGATCAGCCTCATCATAGTTCCTGAACTTATTGATCTCTTCAATTGATTCACTGTATCCAAGGTTGGTAACCTTTCCTTGAATAACCAGGTCCAAAATCTTATTTATCTGAGACTGTAGGTGTTTATTTTCCTTTGTTAGTAGCTCCATCCTTTTATTCATACCATCAAGATATGGCAAAAGTTTAGTTAGCTGGCAGTTGTTGGCTGTATGATTTTCTAGGGATGGCGCATTGTTACCTATGAAGTCACAACCGATACTCTTGGCAGGACATATGAATTTTGATGCTTTAGTACAATTGGCTTCGTGTTTGGATAGACTTTTCATAGGTATCATATCGTTTGAGCAAATTTTACAAGTCTGGAAGTTGGATAAGCATTCTTCCAAAAGATGTGTATCCTCGGTCATCCTTGTAATTTTCTGGTTGCAGAAGCTGCACTCAAATATCTTGTGGACGCAATCCGGATTATTATGGACTTCGGCTTCCTCTTCTCTTACTTCCTCTCCGCTCCCAGCTGCTTTCTCCAATTCCGGGTCTAGAAGATATCTCCTCTGTACCAACCGTTCACAAACCTTGCCATTGATCCTCTCTCGGCCGCATTTCACTCCTGTGTAATCACAGTCTACCATGCAATGGTGCTCAATTTCCCACCTACAGCCTGTCCATTTACATCCCCTCTCGTAGTTGAGACAATACACCTTGAGCTCATCAACAAGGTTGTTGATCAATATAGGAGTGGGAAACAAGTCATCGGTGGTCGATGAATCAATAGGGGTTCTGTCTAGTGGACATAAGCCAAGAGTATCAGAATCAGATTCTTTCGACATCTTAAAACACTCCATGATACAATCTTTGCAAAAGGTGTGTCCACAAAGGGTAGTTAGGGGCCTTATAAAAGGCTGCTGACATATGGGACACTGAAGGTGTTCTGTGGAGCTGGCATACTTTATGTTTCTTAAATCTGGCCGGTCATTCGGGTGGGTAATGTTGAATGAACTTGGGTAGTCATCGATCTCCTCGTCCATATATTCGTCCATCGTTCTATTTTCCAAGGCATCTAGTGTATGAGGCAGGTCTTGCAAACCCTCCATGTGCAACGTAGACTCTAACTCCTCCAATTGATCCAAGAAATCTGACATACTTGTAATTAGAAATATATCGCAACCTTTACATACATTTTTTTCTTAGCGGATTGGAAACAAGTAAGTGTAAGCAAATACACGAGAGTTCGCTACAGAAACCTAAAGGTACACGAAGATGAATTTGAACGAGCCTCACCAATTGATATATAATGGTAAAGTATTATATTTGGCGTAAAGTGACTTCCCCGATGCCTTACAGTTGCTTTTAATTATATATTACCTTACAACGCAGTACAGATAGATGGGAAGATTTCATTTTAGTTGGAGTAAGTTTTAACTTAACTACAGTGGTACTGCTGTGTGACATAATGTTTGGGCTAGAACTGTCGATAGTTGGTCTTAGTACGTCTACATTGAAATCTCGGCGAAGTCACCGAATGCTTATCGCCGGTAGAGACACGCCATTCAATGTGGTGAATGGAAGCTCTGTTCAATGTCTCTTTTGATCTAATGAAAGGTGATTTTTACTTGCATTTGTTTGGTGTTGAATTGTTCGATATTTACTTCTGTTTGTTTGACGTTGAATTATTTCATATCTACTTCTATTTGTTTGATGTTCAATTAATGTCTGTTTGCTATATGTTTAATTATTCAATATTTACTTCGAGTATCCGTTTCAAAGCTCCCAAAGAGGGGTCGAACACCGTCTCTATGGCCTCAAAATCAATGAAGTTTTCTTTCAATTGTTCAACTAGCATACAATAATAAGGGTCCAATGAGAACAATTTTAGTGCTGAGGTCATAGTGCTACTTTCCACTATTTTAGTGCGGAGGTCATAAAATCATCAATCGGCAAAGTCGCCGAGTCATAATCATCATGATAGTATAAAACGTATTGAAGCACTAAGCTACTCACCAAGTAAAAAGATCGTCCCATAAATGACAATTATAGACTTAGAAAATTTGGGTACGGAACTTCAGAATCCCAACACCTTCAACATCGACTTGATGCTGACTCGTCGACTATTGGATGTGATAAACCATGAAGACAGTAAGGTTGCTGATATTGTTGCCAAGACGATT
>JAJMAI010000036.1:0-57137 GCA_030572515.1 Yamadazyma trypodendri | reverse complement strand
GTGGGGCTATAAAACCTTAATCTCCTCGCCAATGGCGAACGCAATGCACAATTTGAAATGCCTTTACTGACTAGTAGTAGGGCACTATAATTTAAAGTTTAAGTATCACATATGTCCAATGGCTTTAAATAACACCTCTTGTATACAGTCTTTACATTTTGAAATACCATCAGTACCGTTCTTCAATACAGTCTTTACATTTTTAAATACCATCAGTACCTTTCTTAATTACAATCAGTGCATTTCTTAATTACAATCAGTACATCTCATACCAGTACATTTCTTAAATACAATCAGCATCTCTTTAATGTACATTTCTTAAATACAATCAGTCATTTCTGAACTCCATATTTATTCCAACTCGACTAAGGAGGCCCCTGCAGATGGTTGTGTGATAACCAAAGCCTCCTCTAACTCTTCCTTTGTGATCCCTGGAAACTTCTTCTTATAGTATTGTTCAGACAATGCCTCATATAACTTGTCAATTTTGTCAGTGGTGGTAATATGCACCACCGAGCCTCCCCATCCAGCACCGGTTACTCGGGATCCATAAGATCCATTCTTCAAAGCTATTTCACACACATTATTGATTTCAGCAGTGGAATTTTCAATATTGTCAATAGATGTCTGCTGAGAGTCGTTCAAAATCTCTCCCAACAGTTCCATAAAGTGAATATCTGTATGGCCAGATAACAACTCCAACACCTTGAACACGTTCAAAGACTCATAGTAGACATGCTTGGCTCTCTTGTACAACTTCAATTTCTCGTATCTGACCTTGAACTTAGACAAGAACCGAACTGAAAAATCTTCTACCGACACATCCAAAGCCTTGGCTGCATCTTCGGTGGTAAGCCCGGATTTCTCTTCCACACTGAAAAGCTGCTCCACCAACTCCAAGCCTTTGTGGAACATTTTTATACCATGGGCAATATCATGGCCGTCCCAATGGTCCCAGCCCAATGTCTGTTCACAGTAGGTCTCCAAGAACCCCTTCAAGGTTCCAGTGGACAAATTGGAGTCCTGAACCAAAGATAAGCCACTCCTTTTGGCCAATATTTCCGAGGCCACTGCAAATTCCACCACTCTTAAATTGTAGTTGATAGGAGCCGTTTCAAACTTGTTGGCCTCCACCAACGTATTAGAGATCAACAACACCATTTTGTGGGGTTTGACTTCGGGGAACGAGAAAATCTGTCCATACAAGTCGGGTTTATAGTGTACTAATAAAGCCTTTGAATTTTCTCCATAAATAGAGGCACACTGGTCTAATCCACCCGTGTTGACCCCCAAGTAGTGCTCGCTCACAACCGTGATGGTTGTCAAGTCTTTTTTGGTAATTTCCTTCAAGCCATTGGCTCTTAAAAACAATAAAGCAGAACACACACTGATAGCAGCAGATGACGATAACCCTCCACCAGTTGGCACCGTACCATGGTACACGACATTCAACCCCTTGAAATGAGCTGGTGTTGCCAACCCCTTATCGCTCAAGAATTTGCTAGCTACCAAGAACCCACATTTGACATAATTGCCCCAGCTAAAGATTTCTTTGTTTATAGACAAGATGCCATCTTTTGGTAAATCAAAAGTGGAATCTTCGTACTTTTCGTCCAAATTGACCAACTTCACTTGGTGGTCGGACCGTAACGATACGGCAGCGGTGACATCGGCCTCGATGGCCATAGGTAATGAGCTGAAGTAACTACAGTCGATATGGTCACCAATAAAGTTAACTCTACCGGGAGCTCTAGCGTAAAATGCGGGTGTTTCATTGAAGTGCTGTTCAAACAGCTTCAAGATCAACAGGTACCTCTTGGTGGCTCTGTCGACATTGGCATTGAACGATAAATCGTGGTAAACAGGAATCAAATCTGACATTTTGAAATGAGTGAAAAATTCGAAAAAGTGGGATCTCCTGTGTTTTAATAGTGAGAAATTTGCGAGGTTGTAGTACCACCCCATACTTTCAAAAACATTCCGAGTCTGGTGATGGGAGATTTAAGAAGATTCCGTATGCGATGCTACAGATTTCCGGCCACAACGAGGTATATTGGCTAAGTAGAGGGCATCGTGGGCACGTTTGGTGCACCATTATACCATTTCCAAATACACCCACTCCCTTACACCAGCAATTATCATCCGCCTCCATCGGAGAAATTCCTGGTGCTGTTGATTCCCGAGTTCACCGTTTCATTGTTTCCCGAATATGGGGCATTTTTGGGTGGATGATTTATTTTTGGGGTCATTTGCTACCGAAAGCAGGAAGGTTATGCACCAGAAGCATTGTTTGCAGAAAATCGTGTTATTATTTTTCAAATGTCGTCGTTGGTTTTAAGCCCGGGGCGATTAAACACATCTCCAGTGACCAAAAAATGGCACGTTGCACTGAAATTTCATTAGTTAAGAGCTTGTGTACACCAACCAATGAGGATTATCCAAACACAACAGCACTGACCATAACACGGACAACGGTATCGACTACAAACACTACTGTCTCTCTTTCTCTCGCGAAGCTGCCCCACCCCCACTGTATTTGTTCCGAAATTTGCGGTGCGAATTTCTCCATATAAAAGCAGCTTTTTCCTAGAATCTTTCCTGCCAGTTTATTTTCAGATTTCAAATATGAGCTACATCTTAGTTACAGGAGGTGCAGGGTATATCGGTTCCCATACCGTCATTGAATTGGTTAACAACGGGTACAAAGTCGTTATTGTCGACAACTTGTGTAATTCCAGTTACGATGCAGTAGCCAGAATCGAGTATATCGTTAAACAACCAGTTCCTTTCTTCAACGTGGATTTGAAGGATTCCTCCGCTTTGGATAAGGTGTTCAAACAATACGCTATCACCGGGGTCATCCACTTTGCTGCTTTGAAAGCCGTGGGAGAATCCACTAAAATTCCTTTGGATTACTACGACAATAACATTGGGGGAACTATAAGCTTATTAAATGTTATGAAATCCAACGACGTTAAGACCATTGTGTTTTCCTCGAGTGCCACTGTTTATGGAGATGCCACCCGGTTCGAAAATATGATCCCTATCCCCGAACATTGTCCCAATGATCCTACCAATCCATACGGTAAGACCAAATACATGATTGAACAAATTTTAAAGGATATCCATTCCTCTGATAATACTTGGAGATCGGCTATTTTAAGATACTTCAACCCCATAGGAGCACACCCCTCGGGTCTAATTGGAGAAGATCCCTTGGGAATTCCAAATAACTTGTTACCTTACTTGGCCCAAGTAGCTATTGGTAGAAGAGAGAAATTGTCTATTTTCGGTAATGATTACGATTCTCATGATGGTACGCCTATCAGAGATTACATTCACGTGGTGGACTTGGCCAAAGGTCATATTTCTGCTTTGAGTTACTTGCACAAAATCAATAAAGGTGAAGGGTTGTTCAGAGAATGGAATTTGGGCACTGGTAAAGGATCTACTGTTTTCGACGTTTATAATGCTTTCTGTAAGGCTGTGGGCCGGGAATTACCCTATGAAGTTGTTGGAAGAAGAGGAGGGGATGTGTTGAATTTGACCGCCAATGCTACCAGAGCCAATACCGAGTTGCAATGGAAAGCAGCCTTGACCATTGAAGATGCTTGTAGAGACTTGTGGAAATGGACTGTGGAAAATCCTTATGGCTTCAATATTGATAACTATAACTGGAAAGTATTCAGTGATTCTAGCCATGATTATTCCAACAGATTGCACACAGTGACCTTTTCCAATGGGTTCAGTGTTTCTTTGGTCAATAGAGGGGCTTCTATCCAAGACATCGTGAAAAATGGACAATCTTTGGTGTGTGGATTCACAGATAGCAAGAGATATTTGACCAAGGGGAATCCTTTCTTTGGTACCACTGTTGGTAGAGTTTCCAACAGAATAGGAGGAGCCAAATTCGAGTTGAACGGTAAAACCTATAATTTGCCCGCTAATGAAGGTCACAACACTTTACATGGTGGACCTAATGGTTACGATAAGCAATTCTTCTATGGTCCTATTGCCAAGCAGCACAAGACCAACGACAAAACTGTCAACACTTTTGAGTTTGTTTACTTCGACAAAGATGGTAATAATGGATTCCCTGGTGATGTGGATTGTACTATCAAATACACTATTGATGAAGAGGGCGTGGAAATTGAGTTTATTGGTGAACACTTGAAGACTTCACCAGCAGATGCCACTGTCATTAATTTGACCAACCACTCTTACTTCAATATTTCCGGTACTGACTCAACTGATGGCACTATTGTTAAATCTGTGACCAGCAAACAATTGGAAGTCAATGATGTTTTGTTACCAACTGGAAACTTCGTTCCTGCTCATACTGACATCACAAAGCCAACTGCTATTGGAGAAGATTGTACTTTTGACAACTGTTTTGTTGTGAACGAAAGTGGAAGTGGACCAGACACCAGATCCAACGATTTGAAACAAGTCATTGAAGCCACCCACCCAAATTCGAAGGTTAAGCTTGTGGCATATACCACCGATCCTGCTTTCCAGCTCTATACTGGTATGGGGATCAAGTGTGCTGGATTCAAGCCAAGGGCCGGATTCTGTATTGAAAATTGCAAATTTGTTGATGCTATTAACGTTGAAAAGTGGAGAAACCAGGTGATTGTGAAAAAAGGAGACACCTATGGGTCAAAAGTTAGGTACAGCTTTGTAGACGCGTAGTTAATAAAGACTGTATTACTGAGTAGAACTGGAGAACTGAGCTGTAGGAGAAGAAGGCTGTAGAAAGAGAAGGCTGTGGAGAAAAATCTGTAGATAACGAGCTCAGCAAGAGAGAACTCAAGAAAGAAGACCAATCATGTTATAACACACCTTCAAACCCGTCATTTTCTATACAATAAAGTCAAACCTGAGTATCAATACACTATGAAAACGGAACTCTATACATTACGAGGTCATAAAATGTTGGCTGCCATCTAAATCCTGTAGTCTTCTGGCAGCCTGTTCACTGGTAATATCTCTTTGTGCCTCACCCAACATTTCAAATCCAACACAGAATTTTTTAACGGTGGCAGATCTCAATAATGGAGGGTAGAAATGCATGTGGAACCAGGAATTGTTTATCTCACTTTCAGTGCCATGGAATGGTGCTTGATGAATACCCATGGAGTAAGGGAAAAATGTGTTAAATAAGTTATCATACTTTGTGGTTAACGTTTTTAAAATCGAGGCCAAATCAGCCTTTTGCTTTTCATTGAAGTCTTGAATAGATTTCAAATGTTCTCTAGCAATCACGAGGGTTTCAAAAGGCCACAATGCCCAGTAAGGTACCACCACTATAAAAGAATCATTCACTGCCACAAGCCTTTCTTTCTCTTTCAATTCCAATTCCACGTAATCTCCCAACAAGTGAGAATGGTTTTCATTTTTGTACTTGGCCATATTGTGCAATTCATTTGATACTTCTGTGGGAATCACATCGAGACACCAAGCTTGTCCGTGAGGATGTGGATTTGAACATCCCATAGCTGCACCCTTATTTTCAAATATTTGCAAGTATTTATAAGGAGCAGCCCCTGTCGTACTGTCCTTTTTCAAGTCCAGGTATAACTGTTGCCATAAGTCCACCACTTTCTGGATTTGTGGGGCTGCCATTAATGGTAAACTGAGACCATGACTGGGAGAAAAGCAAATCACATAACATCTTCCCTTGACTCCTTGAGTTTTCATCAACTTGGACTTTAAACTCTTCTCGTCCTTCTCTTCACTATTATAGTCAGGCTGGTCGAGTTTCACGGCCGGGTAATCATTCAAAAAGTAGAAAGTAGATTCATACTTGGGATTAGAATCCCCCGTAGCTCTGATATTACCGGGGCATAAATAGCACTTTTCATCGTAGTCCGGCAACTTGGTTTTTTTGGCCTCTTCCCTAGCACCTTGCCAAGGTCTCTTGGAACGGTGAGGAGAACATAAAATCCACGTATTGGTCAAAGGATTATGTCTCCTATGGGAATGATCAGTAAAATCAAAAGGTGTATCAGAAATGATATTTTGAACTGTCATATTAGATGTATCAGTTGTCGAGAGTAAATTTTTTAATTCACTTTTCATATCAGAATATAGGGGGATCTCTGGTTATTTATACTGCAACGGATAATTAGCGGGACGTGGGCTTTATGGACAATAATTCAATATTGGTAATGGCTGTTTCTTTTTTGTGCATTTCTCACCAATGAATTTCGGCCGCACTTAATAATGGCAACTGCTGGTAAAATGTCGCGCGACATGACAGGTTATGAGCATGCGGGGTTCCTAACCGGCCGTTTTGTGTGTGTTTTTGACTACAACGTTGTAGTTTGCCCTCGAAATTCCAAGCCCAAGTACAACGTTGTATTCGTGCCAAAACCGTCGTGTGCTGGCGTCATTGCGACTACAAGTATTTGGGTTTGAAGATTAAAACTTCAAATTGTCGTTCTTTTGTCATAAAGTGCCCAAAACTGTATGACGACGCATGAAAGACAGGTGTTAATTACAGGGGGAGCCGGGTTCATAGGCTCCAACTTGCTAGAGTTTTGTTTGAACAAATACCCCACCTATCTTTTTGTTTGCCTTGATAAGCTCAATTACGCTGCAACAGATATAAGCCGGTTCAAAAGCCAAAACTTTGTGTTTATTGAATTGGACCTAACTAATCATCAACAGTTGGAAGATACGCTAAGCCCGTACGAGATCTCAGATATTATTAATTTAGCAGCGGAATCATGTGTGGATCGGTCGTTTGCAGATCCCTTATATTTCACCACCAACAACATCTTAAGTACGCAAAATCTTTTGGAGTACTGGCGAAAACACCCACATATCACATTTTTACATATCTCCACAGACGAAGTGTATGGCGAGCAGTTAAACGATGAACATGTGAATGAAAACGATAGACTAAACCCCACGAACCCGTATTCTGCCACCAAAGCAGCAATTGATTTAATTATCCGGTCATATGAATACTCTTTTGGGTTAAAGGCTACTATAATACGATCCAACAACGTATATGGACCCAACCAGTATCCAGAAAAAATCATCCCTATCGCAATCAAGAGCCTAAGAAATGGAAACAAGGTGAAAATTCATGGAGATGGACACCACAAAAGAAGCTACCTTTATATCGCAGATTTTATATCTGCAGTGGACTTGGCATGGAACAAGCGGTTATATGGGATCTATAATGTAGGATCCCCATATGAAATGTCAAATTTGGCAGTGGTGAAGATGATCATTGCATTACTCAAAAAACCAGGCGATCCGCTTGAATATATCGAATTCGTCCAAGATAGAAATTACAATGATTCGAGGTACCTCATTGCATATGGGAAATTAACAGATGCCGGGTGGTCACCACAAATCGATCTTCCCACGGGGCTAAAACAAATCCTTAATGAATAAGCTCTCTTACCTTCATGTCAAACAATGAGTTTTTAATAGGCATTTCAAGTGAATAGAACGGGTCTTTCATGACGTAATCTGAATACAACATGTACAACTCTTTGAATAATACGCTTGTTCCGTCAAACTGTCCCCGTAATTCCCCTCTGCCTAAGTTCTGGGTGGGAATAGGAGATGTTATAATGATAAATTTGATCCCCGATAACGTCTGGAACATGTACAAGTTGAAGTGGTCTGTTTCGATACTCTGTAGCCCGGACTTGTTTGTGTTTGGATTCAATGGTCTGCCGCCTGTCGATAAACTATTGGTAACAGGCTCTTTTTCGTCGATCAAAGATGAAGTGAATCGAGAAGTGATGGCATGAACCCCGTGTAAAGTACCGGCTAGCACCAAATAGTCATTTGCGGTCAATTTGTTCATGTCAGCGCTTATATCGTTCTGATATATTAGACCCCCGGCCTTGTTAAGTATGTATATGGAGTAGACCTTCATTTGTGTTGTTGTGCGTGTTGCAAAGCGCGAGCTTTACGAACTCGTGGTACTATTCCTGCGACAGCCAGGCACGACTCGGTGTGAGTTCTCGCCGTTACCCGGACTCCCAATTTACATTATAAGAGTGCCACATCACCAAGGAATTGAAAATAGCGATACAGCTCCTTAGTGTCTTACAATGCCTTTTTAACATAGACAACAAATCATGACATTGTTATCAACTCATTATCCAGCTCAAGCGTATTGAAAACAGTATACATAATGCTTTGCAACAGGTCAAGGTCTTGATGGTGTTTTTGCTGTCGTGATATCAGTGGTTACTTGAGCCCTCATATTGAATAGAATCCTGTATATGTCGTTCGTCTACAGAGAGTGTCTATATGACCTATATGTCTCAATAGCGACTTTAATGCAACCTGCTGAAAATAAGTATTCAGAGAAACAAGTGATCCGCACAATCACAAGAATAGGTGCCATTCACAAGAATATGTGTGCATTTCACAAGAATACCTGTGCAATTCACAACTATAGGTGTGCAATTCATAAGAATAGGTGTGCAATATATGAATACATGCATTGGATAGAAGTGTTTTACTCAATCAGACTTGCTTCACATTTTTAAATGTGGAAGCTTACAGGAACTGGTCTTTTATGTACAAAAAGCCCACAGCTAAGGACTGTTGATCTCTGTTTGCTATTGCACGAGCACAAAAGTATATACCTTCTGTGGTCATTTTGCACCCAAACCAAAACGCGCGACAAAACTGTAAATCATTCTTACACAACACGATGACTAATCCAGCAATGGATTCATCTCTGGTGAACCAAAAGTTCATGCTGTTCATTGCCCGCAACTCAAAAGACAAGTCGTCATTAGGGGTGTCGTCAACACAGAATCTGATTCCGTGGGACGTGAAGAATATCACATTGTTTGCTAACGAGTATATTGATTCCATGTTTCGTGCAAAGGATTTGAAACAAGCCACAGATACGGCCTTCAATGGGTTTGTGTGTCTATATTATGCATCCAGTGGCTCAAGCCTGTCCCAACTTTGGGGTCCTGTGAAAAAACACCAACAATCCGTGGTCAAGATGATCCTGCTCAAAATGTACGACGAAGCCATCTCCCACTTGGGACTCATTCAGCAGGTCCTAATTTCGGTTGTGATGCAAGAACAATTCCACTTCCTGTCTACGGTGGCACAAACACTGCTAATGCAAGGCATATCGTTTTCTGTATCTTCAGATGAAGTACTGAAAATGGTGATTGCCTTCCATTTTCTTGCACTTCAAGCGGTGTTAAAATTGTTTTCCCAGCATCTAAAATCCTTGGTCCACGATCGACTGTTTCTGCATCCATTTCTAACTACGGATATTATACGTGACCTTCCGCTGGTGTTTTTGTCCTCCAGCAACTTTATGCGCTGGCTTATGCCACTTTCCCACCCTGGGTCCGAGAAGCATATCAGCAATATCATCACTATTTTACAAGGGTTGTTGACAATTTGTGATAAAATACCGACGTCTTCCTCATTCAACAAGTCCCAGACGAAGAGCCAGTTTTTGATCAAATTATGGGAATTCCAATATCGGAAAACGGGTGACATAATGATTGATTTGTCCGAGCTTTCATACGAAGATTATAATAGCATTGTGCCTTTTTACAACGACCTTAGGCATCTCACTGCAGCTGGATCTGTTTCTGTGCCTGATTTAATGCCTCAGACCTCCGTGGATGTACCTACCTATGATATGATTCATGTGGTAGAACAGATTGAAACAAACCCTGAGGTGGTTTTAAGTATCAAAAGTTGTTCGTTTCAAGCACTTATGTTAGATACGTCCTTCGTATTCAAGTGTACCAGGGCTGTTGGCCAATTAAAGGGAAGGTACAAAAATGTCTTTATTTCAGCTGTTTTGAAGAATCTTGCTGCCAATCACAGGCGATTGAACATGTTAACAAAAGAGCACTATCTGCTCATCGATTCAGTCTTTTCTCACATGAAAGTGTTACTTGAGGCCAAAGAATCGCCCGAGTTCATAAGGGAAACCGTGTCACACTTGCATCGCATACTATCGAGGTATGGAGAGACTAAAAGAATAAGAAAACTTGCTACCATTTTGTTTGTCTTGAGTAAGCGATCGGTTTCTTCCACTTTCGATCATCAGAGTATGATTTTATCTGCCAATATTGAATTACATCTCTGTAAGGGAGACGATCCAAAAGACAGGAAAATCCTTGAAACCAAGGTTGAGAGGGTCGTCAATTTACTACTTGATCGGGGAGACGTTTCCGAATCTATTGATTTGATAGTCAAATTTTTGGATCCCTTGCAAACCGACGTTATGTCCATCAATGACGAGAAGAAATTCAAGCATGAATCAATCATCAGATTGATTTTAAAGCTGTTGGCTCAAAGGCCTGAATTTGCACATAGGCTTGTCGGAAAAGAGTCAGGTTGGTCTGATTCGTTCAAAACTGCTATATTCATGAAGTGCACTGAAAATTCAGATGGTTCACCAGCTGTATTGGAATCCTTATATCATCATCTTGAAATAGACGATGCAGTGCTCCAGACGGTCTGTAAATACCACCTTTACCAAATAAAGGGGTTAGACGACTACCCAGATTTCGAAGTGATCCGCTTAAATCCTATGATGTCCTTATTGTGCTGTGGGATTACTATTTTCCGAAACATCAATGTGGAATGGTCCTTGTCAAGTATACAAGAGTCCATTGCTTTATTCATCGATTACCTTTCGTTCAATAATAACGTGGATCGTTATGAGGCTGAGATCTTGCAGATATTGGTGCAGTATTTATCTTACAATGGGCTTTACAAGGAAATTAGGTACTTACTTACGGAGTACTTAAAGAACAAGGACCTTCAGACAGTTCCCGAAATGAAGCTTAAGTTTGAACTCCTTTTACATTACGGTGAAGCATGCTTGAACCTTGGGTTTCCCGATGAAGTGGTTTTGACGTTACAGACCGCTAAATCAGTCTTGAAGGTTCTCCTTCCGCTAAAAACTGCTTCTGGGTGCAGAGACGCGTTGCGATTAAAGACCTTACAGATCCAGTATTGCACCACCACGAACTGTCGCAGCCAGGCTGTTGAAAAGCTCGAAGATGCTATCAAGTTTGCCAGCAGTAAGCTGGAATTCAGCTTGGGCAAGAGCAAAACTCCCACAAGTAAAACCGAAAGACTTTGGAATTTGATTTCGGTGGCCAGGTTGAATTTGGTTGCATGTACAGTTCAAAGTAAAGCACACCAGTCCATACAATGCTATCATAATGGCCGGACAGGCCTAAAGCTTGCGTTTTCAATATTGAAAAGCATCTCAACCGATTCTCATGCAGTGAAGAATCTTGACTTGCAATGGCAGGTGGCAGTGATTACAAATGATTTACTTGTATTTATCATAGAAAGCTTGAAGAACTTGGGAATATCTCGTGATATCAATCACTTCATGGCAGAATTAGCCAAGTTGAACGAATCCAACACATGTCCGCTAAGAAACGCAATGAACCACTTTTATTTGGCTAGCACACATCTGCTTCTTGACGATCATTCCAGTTCTATGCGAGAGTTAACTAAAGGGGCACAGATAAGTACTTTAAACATTGACGACTCATTGACGTTTTTAAGCTTGAACGGACAATTGCTTCATGGAATACTTCTGGGCTCTTTGACAGCAGATTCCGCCAGTGATATACTTTTGCAGTTGAGAGAGAGCGGCTGGAACAGTGCCCAGGGTTTTCGAGAATATGGTAAGATCCTTTCAGAGACCCAGTATCATTGTTCATCTACATCTAACATCATTCTAGATCTCGCAGTTCCACGGCATCACCTAGTTTCCACCAAACAAAGCATACAACAATTGCTCAAAGAATTGTCAGATATACCGATTTTTTCGGACCTCGGCAACTCTGTTGTGACCATGCCTTGTGTATTTACTACCACCGGATCATCAGCCTCGAGACACGATACGAAGGTACAAACAATGTTAGCCCAACTTGTAGAATTGAGAGCAAGAATCCTTTTATTCTTAGATGATCTCCTGTCAGTTCCGGTTTTCGAACTATGTGAAGCCTGCAGTCAACTTTCAGCGATTCAGTCGGTATTGACTTCCTTCGGCTTCCCCCAGGGATCAGAAATTAATCAGCTATTCTACCTTGAAGACCTTATCAGGTCATTGGCTCTCAAGAATGACCAGTCGATTAGATTTTACACCAATCTCCACCAGGATTCGATTCTTCCGCTGCTTGACGAAATTGACAAGCCCCGACTTGACTACGACGACTTCATGAGTCGCCTAAAGGATGATCTCCCAGCCCCTTGGACTATCATGACCATAGACATTACAGCAGATAACGAAACACTTGTGGTGACGAAATTCAACCAGAAAACTGAATACCAGCCTATTACTGTGAGGTTACCGTTGACGAGGATGCTGAGACTCGATGATAAAATAGCCCCGATGAACATGAAAGATGCTATCAGCGAATTGAAAAGCATCATCGTAACTAGCAACCAGTCAATCCTCCCAAGTTCAACATCGCTTATCAAGACAAAAGATGACAGGAAAAAATGGTGGACACTAAGGTTCTCACTTGACTTGAGAATTAAAGAGCTTCTTGGGACAATCGAAGAAACTTGGTTGGGTGCATTCATGGGTATGTTTAATAACTGTTCTCCTGATTCAAACTTGTTGGACGGTTTCCATAGAATTATCAGCGAGCTCATACCAAGTTCCTGTGATGCACAATTCGATAGCAGAATCCTGAATATGTTGTTGCACGAGAGTTTGGCCAGGGGTACTGACCTTCAAAGTCGGATGGTGGAAGATATGGTGTATTTCATTGCAGATTCCCTCATTTACCATGGGTATTATATCAGCTATGACGAAATCAACCTTGAACGGTTGAACCATGAGCTCATACAGTTGTTTGCTGATGTCCATAGGGGAGCCGAATCTGGCGAACATGTGGTGTTAATTCCAGGGTCAAATTGCTCCGAGATTCCTTGGGAGTCGCTTCCAAGTCTAAGACAAAAGTCAGTGTCACGAATGCCCTCAATTCATAAATTTCTTGAAGCTATTCGAACCTCACCGCCTGTTAATGACAACATCAAAGGCTTGTATCTAGTCAATCCTGGAGGAGACTTGAAAAATACAGAATCACGTTTCACTTCACTCTTGACAAGTTTGCAACACTGGCTGGGGGTAATTGGTGAAAAACCTTCCGATACAGAGGCATTTCTTGAGCGCCTTCTCGACAAAGATGTGTTCGTCTACATCGGACATGGGGGGTGTGAAGAGTATATCAAACCGTCTTCCTTGTTTAAACACTGCAAGGAATTCCTCCCCCCTAGTCTTTTGATCGGGTGTTCTTCTGGTAGTTTGACTACGCACGGAATACTCGGTGCCCATGGAAACGTTTATAACTGGCTCAATTGTGGGTCACCAATGGTGATTGCTAATCTATGGGATGTTACAGACAAAGATATTGACAAATTCACTTTGCACTTATTTGAACAAAGCTCCTTGATTAATAGACGTCAACAAGCTGCTGATCTTGGAGTTTGTGTCAAAGAAGGACGGACCACATGTAATTTAAGGTATTTGAACGGTAGTGCACCAATAATTTATGGAATCCCATTACATTTATAGACAAATATATTTAGACAAATATACATAACAGAATTATATGTTTCCTTCCTCTTTTATCGTCATTAATCGTGTATCATCAACTAGTTTCTTTTGGAGCCTACAATTCGCTCCCACTGTTAGCACTACCACTATTGAGGGTGGTACTGGGTATACACCAGTTACGGTGACAATGCCATGCTTTCATTTGGCATTCACGAGAGCAGTATTTTGTCCGCTTACAACGTCTGCATTTGGAGAATTCTCGAGGATAAGTTTCCCATCTTCCACAATCCAAATTACCACACTGCCTGACGCCACCACGAAACTCATTTCTTCTGCATGAGTTTCTCATAATAACACCAGACCAGTAATACATGTCTGTACCAGCTAAGAATGTGAATTTTTCAACTATGGGGAATAGGTTGGCTTTTCTGTACTCAAACAATGAATCATCATAATCATTATGGCCATTGGAACTACCCGGGGTATATCTGTCATCCATCACCTGCCCGTCAATATTAAAATGATCGTAATTATCATAGTCCCATGTCTCCTTCAAGTACTGCTTTTGTTCTGATCTCTTTTTTGTTACTAGTATGCTTAACTTCTGAGCGTCATTATCAATGTGTCTTGAAAACACCTCGTGTAACTCATATAATGCAAGTTGACGATCTATGGGGTCGTCGATCAAATCACACTCTTCAATATCATCAAATAATTCACTGAGTCTATTCTGGTTCAAATTTGGGAAGAGCGAGTTGTAATTATCGGCATCAGAACCAGAATCAGAAACAGACCCTGTTTCAGGATCCGACTCACCACCCTCGACTCCGCTATCTTCGATATTCGTATCATTTACTCGAAGACCACTTTCCACGTTAGTGTCGTCTTCATTTAATTCCAATTTATCCTGGTCAAGTATGAAGTTATCGTCCTGGATGGAGTTTATGCTATTTATCATTTGAGGAGAATTTGAGGCAGATGCACTGAATCCCAATCTAGCAGATGCAGCGGTTTCATTGTTCACATTATCGAGGTCATTGTGATGATCTGTTGTACTTGAACCAAGCTCATTATTCAAACTTCTTTCCAACTTTGGTTTGCGTGATTTGGGTTTGATTGTGGGCCTCTGCTTGATTGCCAATCCTTTCTTGAGTTTATTCTTCAACTGTTTTTCGATAAATAACTTGAGTTGTTTATCTTTAACACTCATGTCTATCACCAAATGAGTGTTTTGAAGAACATCTTTCAAGTAAGGATATTTGGATATGTATGCAAGTAACTGTAATGCCCACACTATATCGTCATCCCTAGGAATAACAACCCCTGTTTCTGTAAAGTTTCTTGGAGATGGTTTACCACTGTTGAAATTGGTTGACTCTGTCTTTCCATCTTGTAAAAGTAAGTCCGTCAAGAACTGCAAATTACTATCCATATCATACTCATTGTCACTGGAAAACCGAGTGTCCAAGAGCTCGTTTTCCTTTTCGTCTTTTAATTTCTTTAGTATGAGAAGAACCAAGTATCTTCTTCTAATACTAGCACTGCTACTGCATTCGTAAAACTCGTAACAGCCTCCGGTTCTGGTCAATCTTAGTAACTGGTCAATAGAAAGATTCTCATAGTCCTCACTGGTCAAGTTCACAGACCGACTTTCGTCAAAGAAAGAAGGTGATCTCCCCATTCCATGCATGGAAGAACCAGCTGCCAATGCAGCAGCAGCAGCGGAAGCAGATGCGTCCATACCAAAGTTACTCTGAAACGAGTCGAACTCATTGAGAAAATTAGACTGTTCCATTCTATTTGTCTGGTTCAACATGCCTTGTTGTTCCATGGCATTCGCCTCTATAGGGTTGGGTTGGAGTGGGGGCGGATCGATATTGACAGTTTGCTGAGGGGGGTCGATAGTATCCTCAGTATTGATGGTTATACCTACGGTGAGAGGTTCTGGTCCTCCTTCCCTTGTTTCGTCTACCAACTCATCTCCAGCAATATTATCTCTTGTGATATGTGCGTCGGCCGTATTTGGAACTTCATCCGTAACCAGATCAAATTGCCCTTGAGAAGGCGGCAGATGCAACGGTTGGGTAGTAGTGCCATTCACTAGTTGTCCCAAGTAAGTGTTTTGCGGGAACCCTTTATTGGCTTGCATAAATGTGTGCTCGTTTAAAGTAATGTAATTGTCCAACACGGTAGCAATTATTGGTAGTATTCCTGCCTTAACAACTCGTTGTCTTATCGTCTCGGTACCTCTTGTGCCGATCAACACGATACACTGGAAGGCCAACGTCCACTTCCACGCCGTAAGAACCTTCTTTTCGCTGTTGAAAATGTTATCACTCACGGTGAAATTGGAATTGTGGCATTCATGTAGGATCTCAATTAGCCTTTCAATGCCTCCATCGGTTGATAATGTTTCCCGAACTTTGGCCAGTGAAGAAACGAGGTAGGTTAAATGATTCAACGAGTTAACCAATGGTCTATCACTAGTAACATCCAAAGCTCTCCGATCATAAACAGTGGTACTTATGGTTACCGCAGCCCTATTGTTCCCTACGGACTTGTAGTTGGAATCACGCATAGGGGTTGGGTTTTTTAGTTCAAGCTATGAAGATATGTGTACCCACAGACCCAGTGATGCCAGAGTCTCTTTATAAACCCTTTTAAGTGTTTGAAGTGTCAGAATAGGACGGTAAGATGAATATGTAGAACACCAAATAAATAGGAAACCTGAGGGCTTTTTATTCAGGCTTTCCGAGATAAGTAGGTGAAGGAATCTGACTGTTGGATGGTCTATGAGACTGGGTGGACTTCAAGGTGGTTCTATCAACACTCACGAACTCAACTGTCTTATAGTTACAATAACAAATGTAAATGATTATAAATTGAATGAGATTTCGCACGAAAGGTTTTCCTCACAATGAAGGTTTTTTGACTCAGTAAAATTCGGTTTGTGGCAAAAGAAAATGCCTCATCGGTGAGTGTGTCGTATCTATTGGTTTTCGCACGCCTCAAGGCTGCAACAAAATTAATCTAAGATCTAATCTAAATAATGATCCGAATAACGGTCCAAAGTCCATCTAATAGGAAGTACTGTTGGCACGATTCGGCTGTGGATTCAAAATAATGCTTCGACATCTGCCACCAATTTCATGCTCTGCTCCATGAACATCAACGTCAAAATGGAATGAGGCCCGATCCTGAACAACTGAGCCCAGAAACCCTTGTAAAACGCGGTGACACCTTCAGATCTGATTGTCTTAGCAATACAGTCTATGGGGCCCTTGTATAAGTCGCCTTTTTGGTTGTAGACTCTAGTCAACACAACATCCCATGGATTCATCACTATAGCAACAGCAAGACCGGCCACCGAAGATGAAATGAAATGCAACAAGATGGAATCTGGCGCTATTATTCTGTTCGCCACAACCCAATTTTTTGTGAAGTAGTAGGAAGGTAACTGCACTGATGACCCAGCACCTGTCCTCAAAATGGCAGCATCTACCCCTCTAAACAACCCTTTCACCCCTTCTTTCCGGAAAATCTGCACCAAACCATCAAGTGGTGTCCTGTAATATGTTTGTTGACCAACAGCTTGAGTTGGAGTAACACCTGCTGTCTTGGTGGTAGCACTATATGATTGCATTCTCGTTTTGACTAAAAATAATGGATTAGCTACAATGGCACCCGCAATCCCAGAAATACACCCAGAAGCCACATTGATTCCCATGTGTTGGGGTAGCGTTCCGTCCGCCTTGATAGAACCGGGATCTATCAAATTGGTAAGGAGGGCCCTACTAGGTTCGTAAAATCCGAATCTGCACCCATTTAAACCGATCTGGTAAAAGTACCCGGCCACCAAACCTTTTTGTAACCCTCTGATACCTTCATTTCGATATATCACACCAAAGGCTTGTACTGGATTCTTGTACACTTTAGGAATCGACTTGTCGGCTTTGGACAATTCCCCTTGTAACTGCATTCTAGTTTTGATAAGCTCGATGGGGTTAGTGAAGGTGACTGCACCGCATGCAGCAATGGCACCGGCTACAAACCCTCCTGCTGTAGACACTTTAGGAGTTTCTTTGGCCTTCAGTGACATTTGTAACTTTTCAGAGGAATAAAACCGTTAATGAGAAATAGAACCGTTGATTTGGCCCGAAACCTCAGATTTTTCTGCGACAAAATATATCGGGACACCTGAACCGGCCAAATATAGGGTAAAACAGGCGAGCATCACGAACGCTTTGTACGGATATGTGAGAGATCGCGAAGGTGATGTGGACTTTCCCGCGGTGCTGTTCACTTTTTGAAGATACTGTTGACTTTTGTGGACATTTCCAATATTTCAAGGTTTTAAAATTACTGCAAAATTCACAGCCCAATTTATCACTTCTTTTCACAACTAACAGAACGAACTACATTTTTTAATGATACTTGTTGGTGAAATTTTATTTTATCTGTAGGTGCCAAACTTGCACTAAAAATCTCCCAAACCCATCGCTGTACTCCCGAGCAGCATCACCCCCCATCGTCTCTGTCTGGAATTCTCTACCTCTACTCATCGTCATATATCATCACTCATTTTTCGCATCTCAAATCTCGCACTATAGACCACATCGATGCTCAGATACTTACCGACGAAAAGCGGTAACGCATCGATCTTTAAACGGTCGTATGCGTCCAGCTACAACCAGGCAAAGACCTTAAGCAAGTATCCAGTAGGTATGAACTACCACGGGTTTGTGATAGAAGATGTGCAACCCATACCAGAGTTCTCACTAGTTGCCATCAAACTAAAGCACACCCGGACCGGCAGTCAACATTTGCATTTAGATGCTCCTCAAGACAAGAACAATGTTTTTTCTGTGGCTTTCAAGACCAATCCACCTGATTCCACCGGAGTGCCTCATATTTTGGAACATACAACGTTGTGTGGTTCGTATAAATATCCAGTTCGAGACCCATTTTTCAAGATGTTGAATAGATCCTTAAGTAATTTCATGAATGCCATGACTGGGCACGATTATACTTACTTCCCGTTTGCCACTACCAATGCAAAAGATTTTGAGAACCTAATGGACGTATATTTGTCTTCAGTGTTTGAGCCTTTGCTAACATATGAAGACTTTACCCAAGAAGGCTGGCGATTAGAAAATGAGGTGGTGGATGATATTAAGAGTCCCTTGACATTCAAGGGGGTGGTATACAATGAAATGAAGGGTCAATACTCCAACTCATCGTATTACTATTACATCAAGTTCCAAGAGGCCATTTATAGCTCCTTGAACAATTCTGGAGGTGATCCGAAGAAGATCACAGACTTGCAATACGAAGATTTGATTGATTTCCATGCCTCCTGTTACCACCCTTCTAACGCGAAAACCTTCACATATGGGTCTTTACCTTTGAGGCCTCATTTGGAGAAGCTTGAGAAAGTGTATGGTGTGTTTGGGTCCAGAGGTCAGAAAAATATCATTAAACAGCCAAATTTCGCCAAATTTCAAGCACCAGGGCAAAATTCCACTGAAGTCAAAGGTCCGGTTGATATAATGAGTGGTAAGCCTGTGGAAGAACAATATAAGTCATCCATCACCTGGTATTTGGCTGATCCATTGGAAGAAGGAAGACAGTATGATGTTTTCAAGTGGAAGGTGCTTAACTCGTTATTATGTGATGGACACAGTTCTCCATTCTATCAAGAATTAATAGAGAAAGAATATGGAGAAGATTTCACGGTAAACTCCGGTTTAGACTCAACTACAGCCTTGCTTTCGTTTTCTATCGGATTAAACAACTTAACAAAAGAAAAAGTCGATGGACTTGCTGCCAAAGTTCAAGTTATCTTGAAGGATCAAGTAATTCCCGACCTCCAAAATAATTCTGTTGTATATCGTGAAAGAGTTGAAGCTATGATTCACCAGATTGAACTAAACTTCAAGAAACACAAGCCTGACTTTGGGTTGGGATTACTTAATTCAGTTGTATCTTCTTGGATCAATGACTTGAGTCCTATTGATACTTTGAAAGTAGACATTATTCTTCAAGAATTTAAAGAGGAATACTCCTCTCAAGGTTTAAGGATGTTCGAGAAGATGATCAACGATTCCCTTTTGAACCCTGACACACCCACATATACATTCACTATGACTCCTGATGAAAATTTCACCAAAGAGTTAGCTGAAGACGAGAAACAACGATTACACTCTAAAACGTCAGTTTTGACAGAGGAAGACAAACAGGTGATTTTCGAAAGAGCAGGAAAGCTTGCTACTAAACAGCAGGAGAAAGAGGATGTCTCTGTTTTGCCAACATTGACTCTTTATGATATACCCAGAACAGGAGAATTCTACAAGCTTGATTTTGGACTGATCAACTCGAAAAAATTACAGAAGAGAGTTGTTGATGCGAACGGGTTGGTGTATGCCACGGCTGCCAAAGACTTTAGCTACTTACCCACCAAATACTACCCATACATGCCATTATTCATCTCGTGTCTCAGCAATTTGGCCGGCACCAGTGAAACTCCAATTATAGAACTTGAAACCAAGATTCAAAAGCTCACGGGAGGAGTGTCGTTCTCATTCAGTAACAAAACAAACCCATACAACATTTCTGAGACAAATCTCAAGTTTGTTGCAACTGGTATGGCATTGACCCAAAACTCGTCGCATATATATAACTTGTGGTACGAGATCTTGACAAAAACCAAATTCACTACCGATACAGACGTTGTGGACAAGTTGTACACCTTGATCAAGAATTTGGGACAAAACCAAATGGATTCCATTACAGAACGAGGACATTCTTATGCGTCGTCGTATTCCAGTAGTCAATTGACTCCTACTAAACACATCAGAAACCTCATTTCGGGTATTGGACAAGTGGAGTTTATCATGGACCTCAACAAAAACTTGGAATCCCGAGGTAAAGAGTACTTGATAGCCGAAATTTTGCCAGTGTTGAAAGAGATACAGAAGTTAGTGGTATCGGGACAGACTAAAGGAACCGATGTTGGGTTTGAATACAATTTGATCGGGGACACTAATGCTATCAGTGAAAATGAAACCCTCGTTCAGAAGTTCGACGATTCTATTGCATCTTTAGGCCATGAAGCACTTGAAAATGAGTTAACTCCGTTTATTTCAAACTTCGAGTCTGGTTCGTATCCAGATAAAACCCAAACCCTAATCAACTTACCGTTCCAAATTGGATACTCTTCCTTGGGCAAATTGGGAGCAGAATATACCAGCGAAGACGGTGCCAGCTTACAGGTTTTAGCCCAGTTGTTATCGTTCAAGCATTTGCACTCGGTTGTTAGAGAAGCCAATGGGGCTTACGGAGGAGGTATGTCATATGACGGTGTGGGGGGTACCATCAACTTTTACTCCTATAGAGACCCAAATCCATTGAAATCTGTAAAATCATTCAGGGAATCGTACCAACATGCATTAGATAAATTGCTGTCAAATTGGGACTCATCTGACTTACAGGAGGCTAAATTGTCCATTTTCCAGAGTGTCGATGCACCATCGCATCTTGCTCTGCAGGGGGTATCGACTTTCCTTGACGGTATCACCGATGACATGAGACAAGAAAGAAGAGAATACTTTTTAGATATTGGTAACGAGGAGTTAAAAAATGCAGCAGAGAAGTACTTGATTCAGGGACGGGAGGCAGTAACAATAATAGGAGACAATGATCATATCAAAGTGCCACTGACGGACTGGACCATCAAGTCTTACACTGAATAAACGGCCTGGACCATTAAGTTACACTGCGACTCATGTAAATAGATATATTGTTTAACGATTACGTTAATATGTACAAGAATTGTATCCTCTTTTTGCCCTATTTTTCACTTTACCCTCTTTTCACTTTTTTACAATTGTATAGATACTTTTTTCCCTTTTTCACTCTTCACATCTGTCCTTTATACCAAACACCTTTCCATATCTTCCATCCTCATACTCTGTGTGTTCTGTGGAAATCTTGGGGCATCTGCTCGGGCATTTTTCTCTTTTTGTCTTCAGTGAACAAGCAATGTCTTCTGGCCACAGGGTCGTATAAAATCAAATTAAGTTTTCTAGTATGTCTGGGTATATTAAACCATTTCTCGTATCCGGTTTTAGCAGCCGACACGAGCTTCACCATCGTATGTGTAGTCTTGGCCTTAGCCATGTTTGAGTTAATTTTTCACATTTTTTTCAAATGCGACATAGACACTTGTTATTTTTAGTCGACGCGAAAAATTTACATTAACCCACACGTCAGATCATAACTAAGGCAATGAAAGTAACGGGTATTTCACTTTTTATCATATCGCTCTTGTCAGTGGTCACAGCATTGAATATCGAGATATTGGCCAGCGGACACCCCGAGCCTGTTTGCATAAGAGACTTTGTGGGGGAAGATCAGTTGGTGGTTGTAAATATCAAGACCAACGGTAGAGTAGGTGATGGACAACAGTTGAACGTTCTTGTGAGTGATTCACTTGGTAATGAGCTCCGTAGAAAGAATGATATTGGAGCCAATGCCAGGATTTCCTTCACCAGTCACCACAGTGCTGCCTTCGATGTGTGTTTCACGAACTTGTTAGAATCTAAATCAAGATACACTCATTTATCCCGAGAAATTGAATTGGATATCGAAAGTGGGGCAGCCGCTCGGGACTGGAATGCCCTTCAAGCTTCTGAAAAATTGAAACCAAACGAAGTTGAGTTGCGTAGAATAGAAGAAATGACCAGTGAAATTGTCACTGATTTGCAATACTTGAAGAGAAGAGAAGAGAAAATGAGAGATACCAATGAATCGACTAATTCCAGAGTGAAATACTTTTCGGTTTTGGTGGTGTTCTCTTTGGTTGGGTTGGGAGCCTGGCAAATTCAGTACTTGAGACATTACTTTAAAGTCAAGCATATTATCTGATTAATGTATAAATGTATATTGACCTATGCGGTATTATCCTCAGTCATAAATATATTGAACTGTGTGGTATTATCTTCAGTCATGAATATATTGACCTATGTGGTATTATCTTCAGTCGTAAATATTTTGACCTGTGTGGTATTATCTTCAGTCCGATACCACAAACTTGCTTTTTCTTGATGCCTTGGCATAGACTTTGTCCACCTCCCGAATTTGCACCTCCACCGACGTTAGTATGTGGCCAATTGGACGATTGGGAAATAGCAACTGGTTCCAGCTGCTCATAAACTCGAGAAATGCCTCAAGGGTTATTCTGGCAGCCTTCCATCTCTCTACCGTTCTCTCAAAAGATACAGAATTCTGGCAATGACTGACGAATGCATCGTAGATTCCCTGGGCTGCCATGTTGTTAAGGGCCATGGTGATAACGGCTTTCCTCTTCCCACTCTGATATATGTGCAAGGCTTTGACCATAATGTCGAAAGAATCATATCCACTGAGATCAAAAATGATTCTTGAACTTAAAAGAAACATAAACTGGATGCTATGTTTACCAAACCCTTCCGTCGCATTTGCTTCCAATAAAGACATAAAGAACCAGTGCAACTGCTCGGGTTCAAGCAGAAGAAGCTTACTTGAAAGCACCTTGAAGAAGTTAAATACCCCCAAAAAATCGTCAGACCTTAAGGATGTGCTGGAGTTAAAGTCTATGGGTGACAGACTTGAATGCACTAGTGATAGCTCGTATACCAAAAAAGTGATGGTATACCTCAAATCATATGTTTCTGGCAAAAACGAATGCAGTTTATTGGACGGCTTTGTGATGGACTTGGCTAGCAATTTCAATTCCTTATCAAAACAGCAGTGGAAGGTAGAGTTGTCCAGGTCCTTACTGGCAAAAGAAAAGGTACTTTCAATCACTCTGTCATATAAATATATTGGTCTGCTACCCTTTTGGTGGATGACATTCAGCAAAAGCGATCTCGACTTCATCTTGTTGCGAAAGAACTCCAACCGTCTGTCATATATCAACTGGTATACGACATCGGTATCCTGGCCTTGTATGAGAGTGTCTTCCATATACCTTTTCAATTGAATTTTAAAGTCATATGCTATGAATTCAAACACAAGACCTAGAAACCGCAGGTAGTTTGTATAAAGTATGCCTCCAAAATCAGTGGAAGTTTCGGGGTCGGTGTGAATTCTGGTACCGGTTCTAGCACAATGGAAAGTGTACTCCACAAGCGACCAAATGGAATACCGATTGTCGTGGCTGGGCAGGAGTCTGGTAGTTATAAGCGGATCATCGAAGACCCTAAGATCAAACTGCAGGTCTGGAAGATCGGGGGTACTACCCTTGGATGCCATAGTGGATAATGCATTGACAAAATCAATAGACTCCGCTAGTTTTGTGTGAGTTTGTGTTCTTTCAGCATCAGGATTGAACTTTTGTATAGCACCATCAATTTGTGCTTCTGGAGAAAGACCTCTTTTTTCCTCCTGTTCTTTCTCTTCCTTCGATGCGTCTTGTTCTATCCTCTCTTCCTTTTGTCCTTTGTTCTTTCTTTTTGGCGAGTTCTCCAACATTCGTACTACATCATTACTAAACGCAGTAACTACAGGCCGTTTTCCGGTGCCTGGCATCCCCTTCGCCAACAAAAACTCCCCGAACACCTCGTGAAACAGCTTGTATACATGTGTTTTTGTGGTTTCTGACACGTCGGCCTGCAACAACTGCATGTAGCACTTCAAGGTAGAAAACGACCGATCTCGCAACCACACGATATTGGAATAGTTACTATTCACCTCTTTTTCAGTGTGCAAGCTGGTGATGTCGTGGATATTGTGTTCTTCTGTCCAATTTATATGGCTAATTCTCACCGCCACTGTTAGTAGAAGACATAGCGTTGTGAAACCACAAACAGGGTTTAATGATGAGCTTGCAAATCGAATAGCATTATTGGCGTGTGTAACCAACAAATCAAGTTGTCTGACGTTGCAGAAATTCACGTTGTCATGGAGGTCTGTTTCGCCTAGTACGGGCACGCATTGTAGAAGCACCTCGTGTTCTAGTTCAATACATACATCAGTGCTGACTTTCATTACGCGATTTATTTGATATTCGTGAAGCGGTGTTTTGGCACACAAGGTGCTTTGCAGTATAGATGGTGTACAACCGTACGATATGCACAAGACCTACATAGAGGTACATATACACGAAGTGTACATTACAATCGTTTATTCATATCATTAGTCTGTTATACATCTCGCTCACTCGAATTCTCCAAGAGATCCAAGCACGTATGCAAAGTCCTTGATCTCCATTGATAGCCCTTGCACTGACTTGGAAAAGTCAAAGTTGTGCACATTCCCCTCCTCGTCAACCGTGGAGCAGCTGAGCATGTCGATAAGTAACACATCACTTAGTGTCTGCTTCCCCGTACCATCCAAGTGTAATACCGATTTTACCTTCTTCAAATCCTGTAACGTCAACTTGTACGATACCACGTCCTTGACTTTAGGATTTGCCGCATCCACAAAGAGCCCCCATGTCTCTTTGATCAACAGGTAATTGTCCCGGAATTGAAGGAGTTTGTCTGTATATGCGATAAGCTTATCCACATCAATCACATCAATTATATCTTCATCGGCTTCAATTCCCAGGGTAATGGTGAACGATACCACGAGCTGTATCACCAAGTCGGTCTTATTGTTCCGGAACTTCACCACCGTGCCCTTGACTTGCTCAAAGTATTCCACTGCTGCTAGAATATCCTTTACAAAGCATCGGGGGATTTTAAGACGTTGAAACACTTTTGGCAACGATCGGAGATATAGATCTGGCTGGGTATCTGTGAGAATGGCATACACCGTCAATATCTCTTCTTCGTACTGAGGGTGTATGGAGTTGAAGGCTGCCGACACGTCACCTCTTCTCTTAGACATTGTTGCAACAGAAAATTGCCACTGCGAAAAAACCACTATCAACACCCCAGATGATCCAACTACCCAGTGTTAAAACGGAATTGGTGGATGGTACCCATGGTCTAGGAGAGGTGCCGTGCCGGGTGTTCCTCAAAAAAGAGCTACAGCAACCTTCCGGAAGTTTCAAGCTCCGAGGGATAGGATACTTGATAGCCAACGCAATTGAAAAGACAAAGAGTTTGGAGGTCAATGTGCAAGTGTTTTCGTCGTCTGGGGGCAATGCAGGTCTTGCGGCAGCCTATAGTGCGCGGTTCTACAATGTGGGGTGTACAGTGGTGCTCCCAAAAACGGCAAAGCCATCAGTGGCGGTGGATTTGGAGGCCCTTGGTGCCACTGTTATTATCCATGGAAATCACTGGGGAGAGGCGGATCTGTACCTCAAGGAGCGCTTGAAGACGCTTGATTCGGCCGTCTACCCGGTGTATTGCCATCCTTTTGACGACCCGTTGGTTTGGGAGGGACATGCTGCCATGATAACTGAAATAGAGCTGCAATTGACAGAGGAAGACGCCAAGAAAGTCAAAGGCATTGTCTGCAGTGTTGGTGGAGGAGGGTTGTTCTGTGGGGTGGTCGCGGGATTGCACAGCACCAAACACCTTCAAAAAGTACCGGTTCTAGCAGTTGAAACCTCCGGAGCTCCCAGCTTTGATGCTGCCATTAAAAATAATAGAGTCACCGCCTTGGACTCAGTCCACACCTGTGCCACGTCGCTAGCAGCGCCTTTTGTGTGTGAACGGGCCTTGGAAATCTATAATAGTGACCACCCGGTGTTCAATTGTGTGATTCCGGACCGAGACGCCATTTCCGGTCTCTTATTCTACCACGACGCATTCCAGGAGCTTGTAGAACCGGCGTGTGGAGCATCCATCTCCCTTGTTTCGAAGAATATCCAGGAATTGAAGGTTCTCAATTTGCAGCCAGACGATATAATTATAGTGATTGTTTGTGGGGGCACGATCACCAAGATGAGTGACCTCGACACTTACAGGGCTCTTGAACACATATAGGGCTATCTAAATCCTGCCGGCTCAATTAAACAGTGACATATTAAACACTTTGTATTTGACAGCAAAACTTCCCCATGCGACTCTTATCATATGAAATCGTTTTTCTCATTAATCACTCTTTTTACAACATGTCCCAATGGTTACCTTGGAAAGGTGATGGTAAAGACGCCCATCTAGTGGCAGACTCTCTGGAGACTGATGACTCCCCCCTGGGTGCTGTTCTCTTGAAAAAGAAACCAAGTGTGGTTATTTCTGACGTTCCTCCTGTGAAGGCACGCCTGCTGGTTTCATCTCATGTATCTGCCAGCACCTGGATGAGTTGGGGACGCAGCGTTACAGATAAGTACTATACTGATAATGAGCATGCGGTGAGTGGCGAAAGGGAAGGTAAAGGGCCGGGAGATGGCAGCAATGGGGAAGGTAATGGGGAAAATGGTGAAAATGGTAACGGAGATGGCAACGATGACGATGACGATGAAGACGACGGTTCGAACTTGGAGGCCGACCATGTGCAGAGTCGGAAGAAGAGTGCCTCGTCTTGGAGCTTTTGGACCAAGGAAATGGAGGAGGCTCCAAATAGTGATAAGGCCAAAGAAAGGCAGAACGACAAGGATGTCAAACAAGAAGACAAAAAAGACAAAAAAGATAAGAAAGACAGACAGAAAGACAAGGAGATCAAGGAAGCCAAAGACAACGTGTCGAATACCATTCTCTCGTCCGGTCCCATGCCATCCCGAGACGTCGATGACCACATGGATGATGCCGTATTATACGAACCCCACCACGGGGCCAACCAGTTCAACAAAATCAACACCCACAAAAACGAAAACTTGAGAGAAAACGTCATCGTACCCCTGTGGGACAGTTGTCTTCCCCATCAGAACTCAATTATCCCCCGAAACACCTTGGCGTCCTCCTTATTTGGGGGAAACTCCACCTCCAACAATAATAACAATGCCAACAAAGTAGACGTGACCAGCTGGGGAACCTTTTTAAGCCAACTATCCTCCAAATTGGGGTTCAGCTCCCACACATTAACCAATGTAATGGAAGATACCGAATTGGAGGAGTCGGCCGAGAACTCTGGTGCTAGTAAGGCCAAAGTAGAAAAAGAAATGAACCTACTATATGAACGAACCTACAAATTGTATGGGAGATCATTGGCAAAACTTCCGGCAAATAAACGGGCCTGTTTACCAAGCTACAACAAATTCTACACCAAATCCCAGGATTCCTACATATACGATCAAGAAACACAGATTGAAGAAGATGCTGATGATCCCAATAGCATATCCATTACCAACGATCCAATGGGGAACCTTTTGATCAACCACAAAGGAAGGTACAATAAAGCTGCGTCTATCAGTCCGGCAGAAATTGTCCGGCAACGAGGAAGTCCTTTGAAGAAAATCAAGAAGATTTTGATCATAGGAGTGCATGGGTTCTTCCCCACCAAAATGATTCGGCCACTTATAGGAGCCCCAAAAGGAACATCTCTTAAGTTTGCTAATGAAGCAGAAAGAGCTATGATTCGTTATTGTATTGAAAATAACATGATTAGCCCCGATGATTCAAAAGATTTGAGTATCCAGAAAATTGCATTGGAGAAAGAGGGTAAAATTTTCGATAGAGTAGACTTTTTCACGGAAATCTTGATCAGATGGCAGAAAGAATTGAACGACGCTGATCTCATTTTTATGGCCTCACATTCCCAGGGGTGTGTGGTGTCTATAATCTTACTTGCAAGGTTAATCAAAATGGGGATATTGAAAAATGCTATCAACAAAAGAATTGGTATTCTTGGAATGGCAGGTATCAATAATGGACCATTTTATGGAAAGGACAAGTCTTTTTTCATGAAAGCATATTCTGCCATCGAACATGAATCTTTGATGGAATTATTTGAATTGACCAAATTCAACAGTGATCAGTCGTTGGTGTACAAAGAATCAATCCAGGCGATTATCAATGTCAACGTGAAAATATGTTTAATTGGGTCCATCAATGATCAATTAGTGCCACTTTATTCGGCCTTTGCCTCGCATATATCCCATCCAAACATCTACAGGGCTTGTTATATTGACCATGCATCTCAAACCCCGTTATTTATCCAGAAGTTGGTTTCTCTTTGTTGTCAGCTACAAAATATGGGGTATTTCGATAATAATGTGTTGAAGGAATTGAGCGCCGCATTGGCAGGGCCTTTGACGGGTGGAGGCCATTCCAAGCTTTATAATGATGGTAAAGTGTACGATTTGGGAATCAAGTTTGTGTTGGACACAGATGATATAGTTATTCCGCCGACGGACTCAATGGAGTCTACCTCAGACTCCAGGACGTCTCAAATGGCATTGGTCAGCGAACAGGGATCCCAAGTGTCTCAGATCACTATTCCGGTCACAAACCAGGTTTACATCAAAGAATTCAATATCAGCAAAATTGGCACAAATCCGTACATTCTCCCCTGGTGTTTAAGAGGGCTTCTTTTCAACATCGAGAAGAACTGGCCTAACAATAATAAGCTCATCAGTGTGGAGAAGGGCACAGATGTGGGCAAAAGTGGCTACGACGAGATCAGTGAATTGTACGAAGAGTTTGACAGCTGGAAGCCGGAAAATAAGGCTCTCAAGGAATTGAAGTTCCGATTAAACGGTCTTCGAGCCAGCAAGTTGTGACAAAGAATTTTTTCTTGAGCAGTTTTGACAAGGAACATTTCTCGAGCATGACAGGAACGTTTCGGACTCGAACAGTGTAGACTAAATAGATCAAAAAAAGATGTCGTTGCACACCGCGAAAAAGTCATTGTTTATCTCTCCCAAAATCCATCGTATGGAAACACAACGCAGCACCAGTCTTGAATTGACCGACACCGACTCGGATTTGAGTGTGCGGCCGTCCACAAACACAAACCTGACGCCCAGCGACGATTTTCATCGGTTTTCCAGCAAATCTGACCCGTTTGGTATGAAGGACTCATACATCAAGGTTGCTGATGTCTATCTTACGCCAGATTCCAAAGATTCCCAAAGTGAAAGTGATTTGTACCAAGAACGGATATGGACGGTGGAGGAACTCATGTTTGTGAACTATTTTATTCATTATGACTTGACTGCTGCCACAATAACCCATTGTTTACCTAATGTCTCGGTGGATATTGTATCTCACAAGGTTCTATCTATGGGCCGTCATCCGTGGACAAGAGGGGAAGTGGTACTATTGGCGGACCGGTTACAAGGCTCGGGAGTGGACGAGGTTCATATGGAGCTTCCGGTCCGAACAGATGACGACATTGCTGTGAAAGTTGAACAACTCCAGCACAAATTGAACGAGTTGAAAATTCCGAGCCATTGGAGTAAACAAGACGTATCGACCTTTTTGTACCAGACAGAGTATGATTTGACGTCCAGTGGTCTTTTTGAAGAACTTCCAGACATTGATGCTGACGATTTTGATACGGTTTTGCTGTCAGAACCAGAATGGACTTGCGTGGAAATGGCTTATTTACAACACGCCAAGGCCCACCGCCTTGAACCAGAGCTTGTGGCGGAGGAGTTACCATTCAGACCTTTGCAACTGGTGCAGCTGAAATTGCAGGAATTGCCCGCTTCCCCAATAAATTTCGATGTGGACTTGCTTAATTACCTAAATCACGTTACTCCATGCACTTTGGCAGATTTGAGATTATTCTTCCCTGGAATCCCCACAAGAGAGCTTGTGCTCCATTCAGATCTCAAGAGAAATGCGATGAATGTCGAGGTCATCAAGCAGGCCCATCAGGATAAAAGATCGGAGAAGTATGTGCAAGCTTTGGTTCCATTCAGATCTTTACTGAGTATATCACTTTATTACAGAGATTTCAGCAACACATATCGACAAACCAAATTCAAAAGCAGTCTTGATGAACTCATCTACATGTCCCAGTGGTTTACCTCTGGTGAATTTGGACACACCAACAAAAGACGGCGGACAAGAGGAGACAGTAGCAAGCAGGTGAGTGAGGTGGTGCAAACCACGCACCCTTTGACTTCCAGGACCCCATATATCCGCAGTGTGAGCATCACGTTTGAACAATATAAACAACAGCTTAGAGCCGAGGCGGAACTGAAGAGGCAAAAGGAAATTAGGGATGAGCAGATACGACTCGAGAAGTTGGAGAAAAGAAGAATCCAGATGAACAGACCCAAACAAAAGATAATGAAACCTCCTTCCAAGAGAGCTGTTTTAGAAAGACTTGGAAAATTGGCCAAGGAAGCGGCTTATTTCCAATCTGTTACAGGTGATAAGCAACTCATTAAAGACAATGAGAAGAGGAAACGACAACAAACGGTGTTTCTTATTCCCCAATTCGAAGACAGACAAAAGTTGAAAAGACTCATGAAAAAGAAGGTGCACAAGAAAAACCTTAAAGCCACCAAGGCAACTACCAAAGGTAAGGCCCCCAAGAGAGGAAGAAAGGTGGTGGTGGAAGATTCTGCGCATTCATCATCTCAGGACGAAGATGATGACGAAGATGATGATGAGGAAGAGGAAACCGTCAGCCCCTTTGATCCTTACGATATTAAGGTTGATACTGCATTTGACGCTCCTGGAAGGCAATTATTCGTGGACGAGATTTGTACGGGTGAAGTACCCCTGTTTACTTTCTTGAAAGAAGATTTGGACACAGATATTCTCGAAGACATGAAGAAAGACTTGTTTGAAACAGATGTGCTATCGGCCAAGATTGTTTTGGACTTTCCCAATTGCTACAGAAGTCTAGGATCTACATTTCCCCAGTTGCGAATAACCAATAGTGATGGTAAGGAGATTTTGAATCCAAATAATAGAATTCGGCTCAGAACATTGCTTTATCCTGAACACAAGGAATTGTTCATACTTGCTCAACCAAAACATAACGAACTCAATCCTTTGTATGAGATTCAGAAGTTCTTCCAAATCCATTATTGTCTATACTTTTCCCACTCAGAGAAGTTGAAAGAGATCATCTATGACGATTATTGTGTTGCAGTGGAAAAAGCGGTTGAAGAGAATAAGTTTTCTGATTTTTTAGCGGTGGTGGATAAATGGAATTCATTGATGCTAGTTTTGTCTCCATCCCACAAAGGAAACGAGCTTTTGAACTGTGATATTAATCTGGAGGTGAGAACATATGATAAATCCAATGCGGCAGACAATTCACTGCTCAAGTTGGATGTGTTCTTTAGTGAGGTGTGTTTGAAGCCTGACCTCAACGTTGCCCCGGAAGAGCCGTTTAAGTTGGTCTCTGGTAAGTCTGAAAGTGAAGAGGAAGGAAATGATACCGTAACTGACATGACTGAGAATCTCAAACTTGACCTGAGTCCTAAAGAAGATGAAACTAATGTTGTTAAAACCGAATTCGTGGCACAGAAGGTCAGACCTCAATCATATATCCAAGATTTCATGGTTCGTTTAAAGAACAAGACATCGATTTCCAGGTATTGCATGCAGCAAATCTTGATTCGGGTGTATTCTCGAGTGGTTTCAACTAGATCAAGAGAACTTAGAAAGTATAAGGCGTTCACAGCCGAAGTTTATGGTGAATTGCTTCCTTCATTTGTGAGTGAAGTATTGACGAAAGTGCAATTCAAACCAAACCAGAGATTTTATGACCTCGGTTCTGGAGTAGGTAATACATCCTTCCAAGCAGCTCTTGAATTCGGGGCTTTATTCAGTGGTGGGTGCGAATTAATGGAACATGCTTCTAGGTTAACGGACATTCAACATTTTGTTCTTGATAATCATCTCAAAATACTTGGTATCAAACCACTTAATATGAGATTCGCCTTGGCTCAGAGTTTTGTCAAGAATGAAGCAGTTCGAAAGGACGTTCTTAACTGTGATGTTTTGATTGTCAATAATTATTTGTTTGATATGACCTTGAATTTTCAAGTTGGAAGGTTATTATACGGGCTAAAACCAGGAACAAAAATTATAAGTTTACGAAACTTCATTACCCCCCGGTATAAGTCTACCGGGGACGCCACGGTGTTTGATTACCTATCGGTTGAGAAGCATGAAATGAGTGACTTTTTTTCTGTTAGTTGGACTGCCAATAAAGTTCCATATTACATTTCCACCGTGAAAGATCGCATCCAACCTCGGTATCTTTAGTGGAAGAGTATATATTATCTGCTGTTATTATCTATGAACTCCCATGTTTGTTTTGGTTGATCCTCTCTCTTAGCTAGTTTACAGGTTCGGTTATTCTTCCTCCTTAAAGCCTTCGTTAGATTAAGTTATTCTTCCTCCCTAGCGTCTTCGTTGGTCTCAGTTATTCTTCCTCCTTAACTTCTTTAGTCTCAGTTAATTCTCTTCCTTTTCTTAGCCTCTTTATCCTCCATTTTGATCAATTTGTATTCTTCGTCAAACTCGTCGTTCCTGTCGTGTCTAGTACCAGGAGGCTCTATGGACCCTGGTCTTGTACTATTGGCGGAACTGCCATTTCCTACCGTCAACTTCATTCTTTTCTTATTGGCAGAATCCACTTCTCTGGTGAGTGCCAATAATAAAGTATTAATTCTTCTGCCAAGCTCTTGTGGAGTCCTTGACAACATGAACCAGTCAAACTTGAAAAGATCGCTTAGTCCTACTTCTTCTCTGACTTTTTCGTTCAAGTTTTCACTGAAAATTCCAAACTTGTACACACAAGTCAAAATGAATCGATCTTCTACTTTGGAATAAACTCTCTTTGAGTTGTTTGGTGGATATGCAATAATAAGCTCCGTCAAGGGATCCGTAACACTATCCATTTTGGCATTAAGTATCTCTTGTTGACGGCGTAATCTAGCCAATTTCCTTTCACTGGAATCGATTTGGGCAATATACTTTTCATATCCCTCTATCTGCTTATACTTCTGCCAAAATACCGCAGAATACTTTTCCACCTCCTCTGGGGTTTTAGTGCCCACACTCTTGGATATTTCGTTGAATGCATTCCTGCCATGTTTAGCACAAGCATGGATATAGTTTGTAAAGTCACGACGGGACCATGAATGGAAGCATTGATGGAGAAGTTCATCTTTCAATTTGACTTCTTCCTCTGTCAACAGGACCACTTCCTTGATCCGTTTTTGTTCAAGTGTTCTTCTTTCTTCTCGGGTCATATCATCTTTATACTCATCGGCCAAGAAGTCCTCATCACTGTCACCAAAATCATCTACAGAGTATCTGTACCCTATTTCCTTCTTGAATTGGAGTTGTTCACGATCAAGTAAACCTTTCAACTGGTCATCAAAAAATTGATGGTCTTGTATGTGATACTGTTTAGGCTGTTTTGCCTTGATAGGATTAACAGTACTCTTCATGGGTACTGTTTTAAGAACGTCTTTGTAGTAGTTATCAACAGAATAGGTCTGTTCTTTTCTCTCTCTTTTACTGGGGTTAATCCATGAAGCCCCTAACCCACCACTGTTAGGTTTAGCAAAGTTCTGACCGTTCCACTCATAGGTGGAATTATCAAATGAAAAGTTTTGGATGTCGTCCAATCCCAACTTGTTGAACTTCAGGTTCAAATTCTTGGTCTTTTCAGCTCCTTTTTGGAGAATAGCGTCAATATCATCATCAAACGCATTATCTTCTGCAGAAGCTTCAAACACATTTTTGGCCCCGTGCTGAATCATTCCAATCAAATCGTCCTTATTACTTCCAATAGAAGCAGAAGACCCTTGTCTACCTTGTTGAATAACCAACTGATCAAGTCTCAATTTTTGAGCTGCTCGTTCTAACACCTTCTCTTCGATAGCATGCTCTGTTACAAACCGATACACTTTAACCTGTTTCTTTTGTCCAATTCTATGAGCTCTATCCATAGCTTGTAGATCTGCTTGAGGATTCCAATCGGAATCAAACAACACCACAATATCAGCAGACGTTAAATTGATTCCCAATCCACCAGCTCTGGTGGTCAAAAGAAATATAAACTTCTCGGAATCTGGAGCGTTATATTCATCAATGGCCAGAATTCTATCTTCATGAGAAGTTGACCCATCAATCCTACAGTATTGGTAATCTCTGAGGAAACAATAGTCTTCCAAAATGTCCAATAATCTGGACATTTGTGAGAATATTAATACTCTGGATCCTTCCTTTTTGAATTTCTTCAACATCTTGTCAAGAATAATCATTTTCCCAGCATTGTCGACCAAGTGTTCATCTGTAGTGAAAGGAGGACCCGGTTCGGCACCATCAAATAGATATGGATGATTACAACACTTACGTAATTGCATCACAATGTTCAAAAGACGAGTCTTACCCTCTCTTTTACCAACTGCCCCATTGACTGCATCGATATCTTTCTCAAGCAATTGTCTATACCATTTAATCTGCATTTCCGTCATGGGTATATAGACATTTGTTTCAATTTTCGGTAAAAGTGACTTCTCCACATCGGCCTTAACTCTTCTCAACAAAAATGGACTCAATAATTGATGCAATTGTTGGACTACTTCCTCTTGGTCTTGCTCTTCTTTCTGGTTATCGAACCAATTATCGAAAACCTCAGGGTCTCCGAAAACGTCCGGCAATAAAAAGTTTAATAAAGCCCATAATTCATGTAAATTGTTCTGTAAGGGGGTTCCAGTGATAAGCAATCTGTTCCTTGAGTAGAACAATCGTATAACCTGAGATAAAGAACTCTCTTCATTCTTAATACGATGTGCCTCATCAACAACAATGTACTCCCATCTAAACTTCTTCAACTGAGATTTTTCTCGGATAATCATCTCAAAAGACGTTATCAAAACATCGAAATTCGCCGTCAATAACTTGTTTTTGATGGTATCAGCTCTGGTTTCTTTGTCCCCCTGTAACACCACCACATTTACGTCGGGGGTCCACTTTTGAAACTCTCTTCTCCAATTGTCCAAGGTGGATTTAGGTACAATAATAATAACAGGACCATCTACATGTTTAATATACCGCAAGTACCCCAAAAAAGAAATGGTCTGTAAGGTCTTACCCAATCCCATCTCATCGGCAAGAATCCCACTCAATCTATTCTCATATAAAGCAATTAACCAATTCAACCCCTGGATTTGATATTCTCTCAATTGACCATGAACGTAACTGGGAGACTCTGTCAAAACAGTTCTCTCTTGATCAGCATCTCCCATATGTTTCTCCCCCTCCAATAACTCGGCATCCTCCTCCTTCTCAGTCTTTCTTCTCTTCAGCTTTTTCTTCTTCTTGGAATCAGCTATTGTGATAGAATGCTCCGAGTCAAGTTGTCTTATGATTCTCTTGAAATGTTCATCTTTGGACGCATTAAGGTCAATGAAATACCGGAACAACGGCGTCAATCCCAAAAGGTACTTGAACCGAACCGTGGAATCGTCCACATCTCGTCTTTTAGCAACAGCGGCATCCACTGATAGTACGTATCTATTTATTCTGTCCTGTTTGGCCTCAACTTTGGGAACTGGAATCACTTCCGACTGACTAGCCCGCGACTTTCTCGTCATTATTGATGTGCCAGAGGGTAGGTTAAGTGATGTATTATTCCGACAGTTTAAAGAACAGAATTTTGTGACTTTGTTTTTAATTTTTTGCTATGTGGGTATGTGGGATCAGATACGCGGGCGTATTTAGTGCGGACATAGTGAGCGATGCGACATTTTCAGCAAAGATAGAGACAAGAGGTTGAGGGCGAGAGGTGCTTTTGTGTGTGTTCGTGTTCAATCTTTGAGTTTGTGCCTTGTGATTGTTTAAGCCGTTG
Source organism: Yamadazyma trypodendri (assembly GCA_030572515.1). Classification (NCBI taxonomy): domain Eukaryota; kingdom Fungi; phylum Ascomycota; class Pichiomycetes; order Serinales; family Debaryomycetaceae; genus Yamadazyma; species Yamadazyma trypodendri. The sequence goes on along the minus strand of JAJMAI010000036.1, from coordinate 20,929 downwards.
TGTGTTTGGGGAGAAGATAATCCGGCGAGTTTGGTGGCTTTGGTGCGCGCACGCAGTATGGCTAGTAGATCTGTGCGACCGTGTCGTGTCGCTTCCAATACCCATACCCTTACTTGTGCATTTTTCCAGCCACCAGTTTTACCAGGCATATTTTTTTCCCCAAGGGGTGGTTTTGGCCAGTTCAAAATATATCGTTACCATCCACAAGAGACCAGTCTATGGGGTGTCGTCTCTGTTTTTCCAACCATTCGTTACACCGTTTAAAGCTTTGCAGAGTAAAAAAGCCCTTGGCTGCGGAAAATGGCGATGGATGGAATGTCTTTATGATCAAAAGCTTGTCGGAATTTTCGACGCCGGTAAACTTGGAAATGGTACTCTGGGCCGGCATTCCCCAAGCCATCACCACAAATCCGGATTGGGGAGGTTTGGAGTGGTAATCAATGGCAGTTTGAATGACTTGTTGGGTGAATAATTCCCACCCTTGTTTTGAGTGGCTATTCGGCTTATGGGCTTCCACTGTGAGACAGGTGTTCAACATGAGCACTCCTCGTTTGGCCCATTTCGTGAGGTTTCCTCCGCCGCCCCTGGAGGAATCGGGAGCCTCAAACTTGGGGTAGTCGTTAATTAGGCCCTTGTAGATGTTCTTTAAAGAAGGTGGTGGTTTTGTCGGCTCCAATACGGAAAATGCTAGTCCGTGGGCCTGGTTGAAGTTGTGGTACGGATCCTGGCCTAGTACAAGGCACTTTACTTCCGGCAAGGGTGTGTGGTGTGACCATGAGTAGATTTGGTCCTTGGGTGGAAAAACCGTCTTTTTCTCTTGTGTTTGGAGAAACCGTTTTAACGTTAAAAAGTAGGGTTTGGTGAGCTCTTTGTGGAGGAAGGTGAGCCAGGAGATGTGTAGATATTGGATTTCTAGTTCCAAAAGATCCTTGATCTCGGGCGAGAGACTTTCAACCCATTGGTGTTTGTTGAAGGTGTCGCTTGAAGGTGTTGGTGGGGTTGAAGTTGAAGTTTTTTCACTTTTTTGAGGTTGTAAGTTCATCACCGTATCCCTCTTCACGAAGAAATCGGTGATCTTGGTCTTCTTCCTCGCCCCCACTTCGTCTTGTGTACCTCTTTTTTTGTCACTTTCTGTCATGTAGAATTACGCGTAATTTTTCACATTTTTCACTAAAGATTAACTACTAAAATAAATGAGTGAAGGCGTAGGGGTACTCAGGGTCTTTCCTCAAGACTATGCTGCTCAAAACACTGCATAGGAAGTACAAAACCCCAGAAATCACTACAGTTAGTATCGACTTTGTGTTGTCGTTAAGAACAGTTGATGGTCTTTTACCCACATAAATCAAACTCAACATAGTGCAGGCTAGTAAACTGTAAACAGCACTTAGTATAACTGTTTCTATGCCGAACTGGTAATGCGAACCCCCACTTATGATTATCAAACCGTTTTCATTTCGGGCGATAAACGGAATTTTTTTCATTCGAACAAAATTAAACCCAGTGATGGATGCAAGTATCATTAAAAGGGTCAATATCTTGTACACAAACTGTTTTCCTAAATTGACAAAGATGCGGGGTCCTCTCTTCTTGAATAGCATGATTGCCAAAAAAGTCACAAGAAAGTATAACCCAAACGTCATTGCTGGGTCTTCATCTCGTAAGTATATCAGTTTCTTTAAATTCTGAGACACAAACTCCGCCAACTGGAACGTTTGGTGCTTGAGGTTCCCTTTTGGCAACCGGAATACGAAATGCGGCACCTGGAGTAGTTCCAATTCGTTATAGTTCTCTTGTAAACTCGGAGGTACCAACCATATGTGGGGGATGGTGTCGAGTTTTAAGGCAGTTGCCAACTGGCGATTTTCAACATGGGCCAAATCGATTTCCACAAAATAAAGCGAGTTGGTCCCGTGGTAATCACGAAACCATGACCTGGCAATAGGTTTTACCACCTCGAACAACCCTGCACACGTGACACATCGATGTTCTGGTGCAGTGGACGTTAAAATCACCAACGTGTGATAGTCCCGGATTCCTGTGAAAAGGTCCAATTTTCCGTCAGTGACACGGATGACTTTGTCAGGAAATGCATCAGTGATGCGAGAGAGTTTGAGGGCCTCGGGCGTGACCGCCAATGCTATTAGGAATGTGTAGAATAAGCTGATAAAGAACAGTAGATGCATTGAATATTTATATAAATGCGAAGTTGGTAAAGATAGAGACAGAACCAGAAGACACCCTACATACACCATTATATCTCTATTCTACATTATTCGACTTGTTTGTGCACACTCGTCCCTCTTATCGTTATATTTAATCAAAATCTATTCTACTCTATTCAACGTGGTTGTGCGTAAACTCGTCCCTCTCGTCGTTATTTATGATCAAAAACCCAATCGTCACGATAGCTGCACCGGTGATATATACCCAATTGAGATGAAACCCCTTGATAATCCAGTCCCCCAACATCGCCAAAGGAATCGTGAGCGATAACCCCACCGTCACCGTAAGCGGACTCGTAAGAATAACTGCTTTACACCAGCAGAAATCGCTTATAAAAGTAATCAAAGTGTTAATCAATAACAACGTCAAGATATGTGAGTCTGTTGGGAGGGCAAACTTCTCCACTCCAGTAATGTGAAGAATAATGATCACGGGCCACAATAAGAACAAACAGAATAATCCCACAAATGCAAAAAATAAATGGGTATTGAGTTGTCTTTCCAAAGTGGAGTTCTTAATGATTGTTTTCACTTTGAGGAGAATCGTGTAGATCCCGTAGATAAAAGCACCCGAGAGTGCCAACATGTTGCCAAAAAATACCACCGCATTGGACGTAGAAGGGTTAATAGACGAAGAATCGTTTTTGGTGACAATTAACACCCCTGCAAAGCACAACACTATTCCGTAAATTTTATTTCGGTTGATTTTTTCAATGGAGTATAGGAACCCCACCACCAAGGTGAAAAAAGACGAGGTGGAGGATAAGATTGTTTGTGATGCTACCGAAGTGTATGAAAGTGAAGAATTTGTCACAAGATTAGCAGAAAACCATAATGCACAGAATGTAAGGGATAAGGAGATGGTTTCTAGAACTCCTATGGTCAAATCTTCCTCGGTAGACTCGCCTGGTATTACCGAAGCTTCTTCATCTTCTCCCGATCCCGATCCATAATTATTTGTCTCCATATCCACGCTAACCTTTCTATACTGTTTGTGGCGATATTCTTGTTTTATAACCCCAAAAAACTGAGACAAACTCAACTTCTCGTACACCAAGTACGGTATCAAGTAGAAACTGAAACATGCTGTGTTCACATAAGTTATAAGGAACGGTTTCCGGTAAAGATCACTTTCAAATAAGTCACTCACCAAAAACGAAGACATCACCCAAAAGATAACAACAGATGCCAAATTCACGAGTCCAAGCACCCATTTTTGCGGTGACGACAATTCGTTTTCGTTCTTGAAGAACAAACTGTTCCCTACCCACGCTTTGACAGCGTTTGTGGTCATCTTGATGTTATTTGTAAGATGTGCCGTACGTTTTTCTGTGGGTATACTCATATTTCCGCTTTAGTTGTGATCACGTGATATATGTATCACGTGATGTGGATATGGTCTTATCGCTTGGTCGTTATGTGTCGGCAAAATTTGTCCACTCTCGTGCACTGTTGTTATCTTCAAAAAGCCTTGTTTGTTTGTGTTTGTGGTTGTCTTCTTTATTAACAAGACTGTCACCCATTCCTTAATGTCAGCCCTCCCCGAAGACGATGAAATCACCCTGGGGTCAATCCACGAATACACTCCCTTGAACTCGTTCCGAAGACAATCGTTTTTGGATGTCCCTATAGGCTCTTTTAAAGGCCCCAATTCGTTGCATAATTTCGCCAGTTCTTTCACCAGAGCTCAGTCTTACGCTGCTTCAAAGCTAGACAGTGAAATCCACAAAAAAAGATCCTTCTTTTATCGAGATGAGGAAGATGAACCAGATGAGCTCTTTGATCCAGAATTGATGGTTCCTTCGGCCAGAGGGGAAAGGTTGAGCATGGTGGTACATGATTTGAATGTGGCCCGGAATCCGATGTTCAGTTATGATTCCACCTCTCCTCATAACGATGTGTTTTATCAAGACGACATCATGACGGCTTTAAATAACAATCGGTCAAGAAACAACTCGGTAACTCAAGGGTCTCAGGGAATCCCAATCCCCCAGAAACGGGTGTACCCATCTCCTTCGTTTTCCAGTCTCCGAAGCTCTATTTCTATGGCCACTACTGCTTCTTTCATGAACTTGCGTAGAATTGAAGATAAGGATGGTAATGTGGTGACAGTATTGGCAGGCCAGTCCACGGCTCCACAGACAGTTTTCAATTCCGTTAATGTTCTTATCGGTGTGGGGCTATTGGCGTTACCAGTCGGGCTTTTGAAAGCAGGCTGGATTTTGGGGATTCCAATTTTATTGACTTGTGGTTTGGCAACTTATTGGACTGCCACTTTATTATCTGCCTGTATGGACACAGACGACACCTTGATGACGTATGCAGACTTGGGATACGCATCTTATGGATCCACTGCCAAATTGTTCATCTCCTTGATATTTTCTGTGGATTTGTTTGGATGTGGGGTCTCTTTGATTGTTCTATTCAGTGATTCTCTCTATGCTTTGTTAGGGGACGAGCAGGTATGGACTAAAACAAACTTTAAGTTACTAAGCTTCTTTGTGCTTACACCCTTCACTTTCATGCCATTGCCTATCTTGTCGATATTTTCCTTACTCGGTATCATGGCTACAGTTTCCATAACCATCTTGGTATTTGTATGTGGACTTGTCAAACAAACCTCGCCCGGTTCGTTACTCGACGTGATGCCCACTAATTTGTGGCCTACGTCATACTCGGAATTATTTTTGGCCATTGGTATTTTAATGGCTCCTTTTGGGGGACATGCTATTTTCCCCAATTTGAAGAGCGATATGAGACATCCTTATAAGTTCACCGGTACCTTGAGGGTCACATACTCCATTACACTCTTGACGGATTTTTCCATGGGAGTTTTAGGGTATTTGATGTTTGGATTTTATTGTAAAGATGAAGTGACGAATAACTTATTGTTCACCCCTGGGTACCCCAGTTTCATCTACCCATTGATATCGGGGTTAATATGCCTTGTTCCAATTGCAAAAACCCCGTTGAATGCTAAGCCTATTATTGCTACCTTGGACTCTATTTTGCAGGTCAGTACCAGCTCAAATAATTGGTTTGAAGACTTGGTGAAGTCTATCACAAAGCTCTTCATAAGAGTTGGGGTGAATGCTTTATTTGTGGCATTGGCGATTGTATTTCCTGAATTCGATAAGATCATTGGAGTAATGGGTGCCTCCATCTGTTTTTTGGTTTGTATCATCCTACCATGCAGTTTCTATTTGAAGCTTTGTGGAGATAAAATTGGGGCAGTGGAGACGATCTTGGTGAAGGGGGCAGCTTTGGTGGGCTGTATCTTGGCCCTTATAGCTACGTGTGCTGTGGTCATTTTTTAGGAGGTAGCTAGCATCTGTTAATTTGTGACATTTATCTTTGTCAATTCTTTGCAGCATATTACATTTTGTCATACGTACTCTATTTTTGCTTTTTTTATTCATTTTTTGATAGGTATTGTACATATGCACCACATAACCTTTACACCACATCTACCCCCCATTCTTTCATACACCACGCTACTTATTATAATTCACTTCGTTATCGCTCAAAATCGCGATACCCACAAACGAGCATAAAAACATACAAAACTCCCCCCAGACGAAATGATATGTGTCCTGTTGCACAAAGTCGCATGCTGCGTGCTCACGATTGTGTTTCTATCGCACGCACATGCATTCCACATGTATTCTGGGCTCTCCGAACCTGCCGCACTTGGCGATCCTGTTGCCATAGCTTCTCCTGTCCTTTCTGCTGCAGTTGCGGCTCCTTTTCATCCTGCTCCCCTAAAAACTACAGTCACCTCAGAAACACCGGGACCCACTCCATCCACCATAATAGACATTTTGTCGTCAGATGTGCAGTTTTCCAGGTTTTTGATGGTACTCCAGAAAAACGGCTTGGTTCCTTTCATTAATTCCCTTTTAAATGTCACCTTGCTTGCCCCGGTGAATCTGGCGTTGATGGTGGAGGAGTTCGATGAGTCGCTTAAAAGGTACATTATCGACCAGAAGGTGCGGGTGGGGTACTTGGACCGGAAACCGGTGGTATTCGATACGCTATATCAACCCCATAATAAGACATATAGAGTGCTTATATCACCCAATTTTGACACCTTGGAATACGAAGTGGATAAATCCGGGTCAATTGTGGAATCGGACATTTATGCCAAACACCAGTGGTCGTTTGTGCAGGCCATAGATGGTCAGTTGCCCTTGAAACATAGCATGTGTGACATACTATTGAATAATGACAATGTTCTTGCGGGTCATGACATTTCTTTCATCAAGGGATTATTTAAGCTGTTGTTTGGTGATGTGATCGAAGCCTCGGGAGAGAAGAGTCAGAGTGTCCCGTTGGAAGAGAGTAACATTCCCCTGGTAATGAGCACTAAACGCATCTCAGCCCTGATGAACAGTAAAGGCATCACAACTCTGAAAAAGAAGAGTAACAAGAAATATAGCATTATCCCCCGCACCTGTGAGGCCTTTTTACACAACGTCAGCACAGTCTTTATCCCATCAGATAAAATGATCTATCAAAGTATGTCTAATATCACCCTGAGGTACTTTTCCACCTTGTATCATGTTTTGAGCAGTGACCGGTTTTCCACCACCGATGAAGCGGTTCTTGAAATCAAATACGACATCACAAAGTTGTTATTGAATCTCCTTGTGGCCGAACCCGTGGCCCCAGGGAATGGCACAAACAAACCACTTTTCAGTGTGGATAAAACAATCGAGTATAACGTATCAGGTTATGAAGATTCAATTATTTTAAATGGCAGAATACAGAGCCATCCCAATACCACCACCCTGGCTGCAGATGGTGTAATGCACATTTTCGATGTGTCTGATAATCCCAGTATCCGATTTTTTGATGACTTGGCGATCCCAGTTCCACTGATGATTCCTAGAAAAGCGTTATTTGCATTACACTATTCTGATTTGGTCAGCGAACTAGAGTTCCGGTCTTTACACGATTTGATAGATGGTTCGACTGCCAACCAAACGTTTTTCCTTAGTTTGAGTCAAAGAGACGATTACATTGAAGACTCGGAGTCAAGAAATGATTTTAAGCAGTCCGAGAGTGACTTTTCCATTGACTCCTTTTCCAACAAGCAAAAGTTGTTGTACCAAATAGCCAGTGAACCGGTGAACATCACAAAAGAAGTGCTAAATGCCACGGACAAGACGTACTACAAACTACTTGACACAGCCATGTGCTCTAAACTCAAAGTCAATGGCTGTTTTAAACTCAAGATCTCCAGTTCTATGGACGATGAGTCACTACAATCTAGACTCAATGACGACAATGCTTTTGTTTCCGATGCAATTGAGTTCGGTTCGGGGAATTTGGGATACATTGTCAATAATGACATCGACACTCCCCAGTCTTTCAAGCACTCTTTGACAGAATTGTTGTCCAGTGGGGATATTCGCAGACACTTGGAACATATTCAAATTGATCAGAAAGAATGCTTGAGAACAATTCAATACCTCAAGGACTTTGACTTATTAAACTTTAAAGACAAAAAACTGGGATTTTCTGCATTCTTGCCTTGTGGTATACCTGTTAGAAACAAGGAGATGGCTCTATCTGGCACCGGAGGTTCATGGGAGAGATTAGGATTGGTGTTGAACTACTTGGAAAAGAATCCAAAGGTTTTCAACGAAATTTTACAAGGAATCTTCGTGGAAGATGTTATTTACTCAGATTTTGGATTGGATGGTCAAACTCAGCTGTTGGTGAGTCGGACTTTGAAAGGAGACGTTTTAAACATCACCAATGAATACTTTGATGGGAGCTTCAATCATATTCTAGATATGAACGGCACTCATGTTCCCATTCCTTTGAACTCGGATGTATTATTCAATCAAGGAGTGATCCATATAGTGGATCAGCTATTACTCCCCATATCGTTTGAAGTGGCCCTCATCGATTTAATAAAAGCCACAGAAGATAAACACGACCGGGTGTCGTTTTTGGACCTTATAAATACATCTCCCAAACTAAGCCAGCTTTTGAAGTCGGACTCCGTTGAACCAGGGTTCTCATTTCTTGTGCCCACCCAAGATTCGCTTCATGCTCGGAACATCACCAAAGATTTTGGCCATTTACTTGAGTTTTTGGAACTTCACTTGATCCCCAACTCCGAACTTGATAAAATATTTGACTGTATTTTTGACAGGGTACCGGAAGGCACCCCTGAATTGGACGGAACTTGCATAATCAATACCAATAGCTCCAAAGTTTCACTTTCTTGCAAGAGAACGACCAACGGTAAAATAGTGTTTAGCGTGAACGACAAAGACGGAGAAAGTACGGGACACAAGGTTAAAGTATTGACACATGGATGTACTACGGTCAACGCACACGACGCTTCAAAACCATGTGTGTTTCTCATAGATAAGCCCATCGACTTGGGGTGGCTTGAAAGAAACGATGGGTTTCTCCACATTCATTTGGGACTCCTAAGCATTGCAGTGGGAATTATTTTGGGACTAGTGATTTTTTCAATTTTCACATTTCTACTTATGTTCTGTCTCAGTGACCGGAAAACCAAAGGCAAAAACCCCTTCAGTCCGTATGAAGAAGGTGGATACATGCATATCGGAGTGGATGGAGAAGATAGTACAGTTTTTGATGGGGGTTATGAGACAGATGATGATATGCTAGAAGAACGAGACCATTTACTTCCTGACAACACACGTGCCGGGCGAGATTATGGTGCTACTTCGAGACACCCGGTGAAGCCTGTGTCGATCAAGGGGTGCAAGTCCGCTCTTAATCGGGTGAGAAACTTGCCGGAAATGTAGCATGTATTTAATGTACAGAATATAGTAGTCCGGAATACTCCCATGACAATAAAACCTCTAATTAATTATGAAAATAAATACCTCAGTTAACCACGACAATAAATTTCTCTAGTTACCATGACAATATGTCCGGAAATACCTCCAAACCATGACAATTAATTCCTTGTCACCCGGAAATACCTCATACATCCTACGCATTGGCCTGCTTGACCAACGCAGACACCTGCGTAATGTTATCTTCTGCCAATCCCCTCACCACCCCCTCTATGTCGTCGGCCAGCATCTTCTGCTCAAACTTGAACTTGGCCTCGATCTTGTCGATTTCTATTTCAAGCCCAATAATGGCCTTTCTCAAAAGACCATAATATTTTTCAGGTGTTTCATCCACAGTCCAGGGCTTGTCTCTTCCCGCTTCTTGTTCATTGGTCAAGCTATTGTGCTGCAGCCTGATGAAATCGGTGTCATCAATCAATTGGGCCTTCCCGTGACAATGGACTGCCGCAAAGTCCCAAGTAGGAACGACCTTATGGGTGGTCTGTTTTGTCTTGTAATAACTGGGGGTTATATAGGCATCACTGGATTGGAATACCACCAATACCACGCCGTCCCTCAAAAATTCAAGTTGGTGGTTGACTTTAGCCATGTGTGCCTGAAGAATTTTCTTTCCGTCTCTTTCAATAATATTAAATGGGATATGGTTAGCAATTATACCAGAGGGAGAAGAAGTGATCAAGGTTCCCAAAGGAAACTGTTGGATCACCAGTTTCTGTTGGTCCCAGTCAGAGCTATTGTACTTGGCGGGAATATACATGACTGAGGAGTTACAGGAGTGGATCGGATGGTAATTTATATGTTTGTAAGGTTTTTTATGGGTATTATAATTGGCTGCTGGACTTGCCTAAAATGGACATATGCGATAAGATGGTCCTGTGGCTAGTAAGTACAAACAGGGTCATTGAGTCCTGAGGTCCAGGTGTAGGGGCCCAAAGTCAATAGCACGAGGCAAAAGCACCCCACTATTGAGGTGATTCCGTAAGCATATGCCGAAACCAAAGGAAGCAGGAAAAGTTCCGAGATAAAAGTACTGATAGTGGATAAACCCCCACAATATCCGTCTATCAACGCCGTTAATACCTGGCAGGAGGTGTGGTTGGCTACCAAGTTTTTTGTACCACTCTTTCCTCTGGTTAATAGGGTAAAAATAGCCACTGTAATGCATGCCCATATATTGGCAATATAAGTGCCAGTGGGGAATTTGGAGGTGTTGAGGCGGGCGAGATGGTACCTGGTGAAGGTACCTATTGGGGCAAATACTACCATTAGACACCATGTTCTCCAAGATGGTTTCACCGCTGATAGGATTATGAACACAATGTATGTTGAGATGCCAACTGCTGCTGTGAAATATTCAACGTACTTCAGGGGCACCGGGACTGCCGCCTGTGCCCTTTCTATAAAGGACGCCCTTGCTAGGTGTTTTCCCAAGATAAAGCCAAATATCGACACTGACATCTCTACTATAACAATTGAAAAAAACTCCATGGCTCCGTAGCCACCATTGGGATACTTGTACAAGCTCGCCTGCACCACATTGGCAGGTTTTTCAAACAAGTACAATATGAAGGCGGAAAATGATGACATGGTGCCACAGAATCCCGTAGATACCCCAATAACGACCGGCGTTTTTGGTAATTTCGACACACTACCAAGGACCAAGCATCCGATAAAATTAGCCCAAAGAGCGGAATCCAAGATGGCCCCGTCGTAGGTGGTTAGTACTTGAATGCCTTTTCTCCCCAAAGCACCCCAAATACTGCCGTTTAGAATGAGAAGGTGGTCGAGGATTGTCATAAAGTCTCATAAACGTCTTCTTTCTCTTTAAAGGTGTTTTCGCTTTATCATTAGATTTCTACGCGACACGGTAGCTCCAGTAGTTTCTGCTGGACCACCGGTTTCTGTTGAACCACCGGTTTCTGTTGAACCACCGGCTTCTGTGGAACCACTGACTCTGTGTGGGTAGCTGTACGTGTGGAATAAGTCCATACCTGCATAGTGCTGTTGTTCTCTATTTAGAATCCCTATGCGAGATTTATTCAAAAACACTTCCTCGAACACCATCTCTTTTATGGCTAAAATTATTATCACGGGAGCTAGTGGTTTCATTGCTCAAAACATCGTCAAAGGTCTTGTGGAGGGTGGTTACGAGGTGGTGGGAACCGTCAGAAGTGAGGCCAAAGGTGAACATTTACGCAGTTTATTTGGTGACAAGCTTCTGTATGAGATCGTGAAGGATATGGTGGACGAAGGGGCTTTTGATGAGACCTTGAAAAAACACTCCGATGCCAAGTATTTCATCCACAGTGCGTGTCCCTTTCATTACGATACCATTGATCCCGAAACCGATCTTTTGATCCCTGCTATTAAAGGTACAGAAAATGTGTTTAAGTCGATTTTGGCTCATGGAACAGGGGTTGAAAAAGTCGTCATCACTTCGTCAGATGCGGCCATTTACAATGCAGAAGATGAGCAAAATGCCGCCTTGACGTTTGACGAAAGTAGTTGGAACAACATCAGTTATGCAGATGCTAAGAAGGATGCGGTTGAAGCTTATTATGGGGCCAAATCTTTTGCAGAAAAGTTTGCCTGGAAATTCATGGACACCGAAAATCCCCGGTTTTCATTGACAGCCGTGCTTCCCGTGTATGTGTTTGGTCCTCAGGTGGATCCTAAGGTTGCTAAGGGGAAATTGAACACCTCTAACCAAATTATTAGTGATATTTTGAAGTTGAAAACAATCGACGACTTGGAACCATACAAAGGTGGGTATGTTGATGTGAGAGATGTGGTAAAGGCTCATATTCAAGGTCTTGAAAATGACGAGACTGCAGGTAAGAGGTTGTTTGTTACTGGGGGTAAATTTAGCAGCCAAATGTTCTTGGATATTATTAACAAGCACTTTCCTCACTTGAACTTACCTAAGGGTAATATTGGGGCTGGAGAGGCCGATATCTCCACTTTGGCAAAGAGTAACAACGACAAGACCAAGAAGATCTTGAAATTTGAGTTCAATTCTTTGGAAAATATTGTTGTGGATACTGTGAACCAGATTCTCAACTAGTCAGCTTTAACGGGGTTGACTGAGATTATTTTGGCAAATCCTCCCGCCTTTTGGACACGGCATTTGTGATATACAAAACAAACTTGATGCAAGTGGTTCACCTCATAAACAATGTAAGAGAGATCTTAAATAATGTTACCTGTACCAGGTTTTATGACACGAGGCCCTGAAGGGCATGGCATACTAGTTCTATAAATATATTATTCTATCACTCTTTTGAAGATTGTCCATTTGCAGCAATGTGCCTTTGTAAGTTTTACAATTTGAGTATCATATTTGTTTATGATTTGAATTTTCGGTACCTCTAAGACCTGCTGTTTCGGGCCACGAAGTTTATACTAACAATGCCGTGGAAACAGCCCTCAAAGATAAGCCAAGCTAGTAAGGTGTCTTATTTTCTCGGAAAAACTGGTCTTGCATATAACCAATATATACCGGATATAAATTGTCTTATCCTTTTGCATTCTGATCTCCATACTCTGCGATTACCCCTTATCTGCAAACGATAGGTTTAGACAAGATCTGATAGGTCTTAGAGGCAAAAAAGAATGGTCCCTAGCAGGATCGAACTGCTGATCTCGGAGTTATTAGCTCCGCGCCTTAACCAACTGGGCCAAGGGACCGTTTCTTGTTTGTAGGATATTGCGATTTCATATGAGAGCTATGTATGCTGTTGGTATTATTGACCCATTGAGTTTTGGTATCTTTGGTATCTTTGGTATCTTTGGTATCTATTAGTTCTATTAGTTCTATTGGTTCTATTGGTATCTATTATTTCTATTGGTATCTATTAGTTCAATTGGTATCTATTTGGATACGCTAAACCTCGTGATATATCTCCCAGTATTGGATAACCCAGTGATCTAATTCACACAAACTGATCTGTCTTAGTTTGGTTTGTTTTTCTCTTTCAATAACACATCTGTTCTTTAGGGTTTGTGTTGATTTCAAGGGTTAAAACTACTACTCTTTAGCTGATGGAAGTATGTGCGATCACCCAAATGATGCAGGAGAAAAAGACAATCAGTCCTATCGACCTGGAGACGATAGATTGGCTTGTTGGCGGGGTCAATGCTACGTGTAGTACTTTTTGGTGATTTTTGGATAGAAACCTGAAAAAAAACTGAATTATGTTGCCAAATTGTAAGGCTATGGGGCATGAGTGAATAAAGTATACCAGACTCTTATTCTAAAACAAAAGTGTGAAATTCACAAAAGCGTTATAATCAATTGTAATTAAGACTTTGACTCCGGGAAACAACAACGCCAGCTCTAGTAGAGAAGTTCTACGGAACAGATACCTGGTTGGCTGGCTACCACATTTGTTGTAATCAACTAATCCAACTATTGATGCTACAAATGCTGCAAATGCTGATATTGTTGGAATACTTTTAATAAGATTGACTCAGAATCATATGGCTGGTTTATGGTGTGTTATTGCTTGCTAAAAGAGTCTGTAGTGTAGGTCATTAATAGTTAAAAGGGTGGTCTGAAATAGAAACATGGTTGCAAAATGGACGCGAGAAGATAGAGAACTTTTCTTATGCATCCCATTCTTTTTACATTTTGACCCATACACCAGGTGATGCACTTCGTGCGCCAGCCAAAACAAAATCCATACTGATGCCTCCGTTGTTGGTAGCTCACATAGGTGCAGGCAGTCACTCAAGCAAGCACGAACAAAGGTACAAACAGCTTATACGACGGGCAGTCCAGATCAATGAGGGTGACGGCGTGGGAGTGATTTCTCAGTGCAGTAAAGTGCTTGAATCTTCACCAATGATAAACAGTGGCTACGGTTCTTCTTTGAATATTGTCGGTGAAGTCAGCAATGATGCCAGTTTATTACAGTACCAAGGCAAGAAAATGACCCAATATCGGGTGGTCCACAATATAGTTCACAAACACCCAATTTCGGAAGTAATTGACTTATATGCTAGTATTGATATATTGTACGCAAACACGTTTGATAAGATAGGGATGGTAAAACCCAAAATAATCGACTACGGTGCCAAAAAATACGTGTACGACCGGTTGGGGGTGGAGTTTGTGCCAGATGATGCAAAACTGGCAAAAGAAGAGAAATTATACGCTTTATATATGGATGGATTATTCCATGAACATGAAGTATCAGATACTATTGGAGTTTTGCACATTAATGACAATACCACAACGGTTGCCTCGTCCTCCGGTGGAAATTTCCTCAAACTACCTGGCAGAGTGGGGTGCGCCGGAGTCATAGGTGCTGGAATTGGACACAAGATCGGTGAGAGGTATGCCATTACTTGTATGTGCAGTGGGAATGGTGAAGATATTGTCATGATGAGTTTATCCAATTACATAATGGATTTGTGTCAGAATGGCTTGGATATGGCTCTGTTTCACAAATGTGTGAATGAAAAATGGCAGACTATAGACACTAATAATGACCGGTTATACGTTGGTGCTATAATAATCCTAGATGATATTCAAGACCACACCAGGCAATTATTTTACTATCACACTACGGAAACATTTTTTTTTGGCTTTAACACCAATAAAGTGAAAGTTGTAACCAGTAAGTTGGGGAAACAGGCGTACGTGATAGGAGAGTGTATTCTACGTTGCAATAAAGATTCTTAACGTTGGAAACAGCCGCATAAGAATGAAGAAATATACAGAATATGATGTATTTATAAATTTAATCTAAATTAATAAATAGCGTTCTTAACGGGAAGTAGCTTGGACTTTTTGGAAAGCACCCTTTTGTTGTTGTTTGGAGAATTTAGAACCTGCAGCGTTGGCACCAGATTTAGCTTTTTCTTCCTTTCTGGCGACCTTAGAGGCTTTTTTGGCTTCTTTATCTTTAGCAATTCTTTGTTCTCTAGACACCTTTCTGTCAGCTGGCTTTTGAGATCTTCTTTCTTTAATTAATTCTAATGAAGCACCAACAATAGCTCTTTGGTTCTTAACGGTCTTTCTGGTTCTTCTCTTGGAAGACTCTTCGGAGATACCTTTTTTGTGTTGTCTTCTGAATAAAACAGTCCAAGCAATTCTTCTTGGGTTCTTTCTTTGTTTGAATAAAGAAGCGGACTTGGAAGATTGGAATCTGAACACCTTAGAGTCTCCTCTGATGAATAAGGTACCTCTACCTGGGTAGATTTTGGAACCTGAAAATGAATCAATCTCAACCTTCACTAAAAGCATGTTAGTATCATTTTGTGGTGTTATTGATATAGAGGGGGAAGGGGGTATTTGTAACAATTTGATCAGTGCTATTCTTCAATATGTCACGTTGAATCCAGGACTATTTGGACATGTAAGAAATCCACAAAAACACATCTTTTCTTATTCATTTCTCTTTCAGAAACGTACTAGGTATTTCCGCATACCACATTCTCTATTTCTCTCCACTTCGCCGTATATCTTCAATCGGTTTCAACATACTTGTCTAATATAATTTGATAGAATTAAAAATTCAAACTTTTTTCAACTCAAGCTTTTCTCACACTGCGAAAATTTTTTGAATTCCAAGGTACACGACAGGGCAGCATCACGTGGTCCCGTGACTGTCTTTCTCTTGCCACTCGCGATGTATAGCATCCGAAAATTTTCTAGTTGAAACTTTTCATATTTCATACACAGTCAATACCGGAGTGTAAAATAGAACACAGAGATGGCCCCAAAGAATCAAGAAAACATCAACGCCAAGTTAGGTTTAGTCGTTAAATCTGGTAAGTATACCTTAGGTTACAAATCCGTTGTCAAGTCTTTGAGAACTGGTAAAGCTAAGTTGATTATCATTGCTGGTAACACTCCAGTTTTGAGAAAATCCGAGTTGGAATACTACGCCATGTTGTCCAAGACACCAGTCCACTACTTCCAGGGTGGAAACAACGAATTAGGTACTGTTTGTGGTAAATTATTCAGAGTCGGTGTCTTATCTGTGTTAGATGCTGGTGACTCCGATATCTTACCATCCAATTAAGTAGTATCTTGTATTAATAGACAAACTTAATAAGTGAAGTTGCATAGGAGATGGTTTCCTTTCGTGTTGAATAGGAGTATAACCTTTGCAGCGTATTTCTACCCTTATATTTACTATTCATGTAAAAATTCATTCTTGGTCATTAGTCGTAACAGTGGCAGTCTGGTGGTCTAGGCCAACTGCGCTTTCTTGGCCTCGATCATTCTCTCCAACTCCGCAACCTCCTCCTCTTCTCTTCTCAATGCTCGATCGATATTGGCCCCATCCATATCTATGCCATAAATATTATGTGAATGAAGCAGCTTCTGATTTTCGTCATACTGTTGTTGAAGCACTTCGATGTCCCCTGCAAGCTCGTCATGCTCTTTCTTCATATTACGTATACTTTGCACGTATTGCTCATCTGATACTGGGAGCTTGTTGATGGTCTCAATAATAGACCGATAGGTTTTGGCGTCATCGGACGCGTCCAATCTAGATTTGCTGGGAGAACTTCCTCCCTCGCTGCTCCCAACACCGTGCAATGGAACACCTTTCCCCGTTAGTTGCGGCACTTTCACTGCGACTCTTTTATGCCCTTGGCTCACTCCATCCACGTTTGAATATTCATCCACCCCCCCATCCACATAGAAGGATTTGCCGTCCACTCTCTCTAAAGCAGTATCCATGGGGTCCTCGTTGTACCCATATGGCCCCGATTTGTTGGTCACTTTGTACAACAACAGTTCTGATTCGTTTGCATCTTTTAATAATTGTGTGATATCTGGTTTGGTCACTATGGCATTCGTGAACATACCGGACGACCGGAACTTCAATTCTTGAATGGCATCACACAGATTGTTTATGTTGTCAAGGAAATAGTTCAATGAAGGCATAGGTAAGTGATTTGTTTATTTTAAATTATTTATTCGCATCATATTTTTATCTTTTTCTCATCACATAGTTGGAAGCCATGGTGGTTGATTTGGATGGATATGTGCGGCCCGGGCGCGACTATTATTTGGCTCTAGGTCTAGAAGGCTCGGCAAATAAGATCGGAGTGGGCGTCATTAAGCATAATATCGGGCAATTAACCTTGAAAAATCGAGCACAGGTGTTGTCTAATGTCAGAGATACATACATAACGCCGCCAGGAGAAGGGTTCTTGCCGCGAGACACCGCACGTCATCACCGGAATTGGGTTGTTCGGATCATCAAGAGGGCTTTGGCGGACTCTGGCATCAAAGGCAGTGATTTGGACTGTATTTGTTTTACCCAAGGACCTGGAATGGGGGCTCCGTTGCAGAGTGTGGTGATAGCGGCCCGAACTTTGGCACAAATATGGAATTTACCCCTTGTGGGGGTAAACCATTGTGTGGGACATATAGAGATGGGAAGAGAGATCACTGGGGCCCAAAACCCGGTGGTTTTATATGTTAGTGGGGGGAACACTCAGATAATTGCATATTCTAGACAACGGTATAGGATTTTTGGAGAGACGTTGGATATAGCCATCGGAAATTGCTTAGATCGGTTTGCCAGAACCTTGAAGATCCCCAATGAACCGGCTCCGGGATACAATATTGAGCAGATGGCCAAGAAGGGGAAGCACTTGGTTGAATTACCATATACGGTTAAGGGCATGGATTTGTCCATGTCTGGGATCTTGGCCTATGTTGAAATCCTTGCAAAAGACTTATTTTCTTCTAATCCCCGGAAAAATAAAAAATTGATAGATAAAGATACAGGAGAACTCGTGACCCCGGAAGACCTTTGCTTCTCTCTCCAGGAGTGTTTGTTTTCCATGTTGGTGGAAATCACGGAAAGAGCTGTGGCCCACGTTGAGAGTAACCAAGTGTTGATTGTTGGAGGGGTGGGTTCCAACGAGAGGTTACAAGAGATGATGAAGTTGATGGTGAATGAGAGAAAAAATGGGTCCATCCATGCAACGGATGAACGGTTCTGTATTGATAACGGGATTATGATTGCGCATGCGGGGCTTTTGAGCTATAGAATGGGACAGGTGAATGAGTTGAAGGATACAGTATGCTCACAGAGGTTCCGAACCGACGAGGTGTGGGTGAATTGGAGAGACGATTAGGATAAATTAATCATTGGGAGAAATAAACCAAAGACGATTAGAGGAATAAATTATTAATAAATGGATTCATTGGCACTGGAGTACCGGACTTCATTCTTAGAGTACCTTCTCATAGTACATTGGCACAATACCTGACACCTCATTCTTATAACTACATATAGTAGATTATCGGAATGAAAGTCATATATCAAAGCAATTTCAAAAATCACCAGACACCCATCAACTGTCTTGTGCCAGATACGGATTGGACAGCTGCTCTCTTATCAATGCAGCAATTCTCTGATTGACAAGATCGTTATCCGTGAGAATATCGTTCTTTATTTCACCAAACTCTCCAAGCTCAATTGTAGACACCTTATCATTATCAAAGTCGGACACGTACAATTTGCAATCTCTTAGCAAACTGGCCAATTTTCTAAACAGAGTCCCATCCCACAACGTAGCACTCTGTCTGTAATCATGACAAACAGCCCTGTCTGCATTTTCCGGTTTTTGGTATTCGATCAAAGCCGCTTTGTATTTGTCTTCGGTATTACGGATCTCCTCTATCGTGAGAACAGGTCCAAAGACAGACATGATCTCTGATATAGTGTCCAAGTCAAACAAATCAGCCAATTGTGGTCTGTGTTTCCATTTGACCACCACTTTATTTTGTAGGTCAGGGGTTGCAATATCACTAAAATGGATATTTCCCTCAACGGCAATATCTCGATACGAAACGTAGACGTTGGTGTCAGAAAACCGTTCTGCTTCCTGTACACGTCTTCTCTTGAAATTATCCTCTCTGATTTTATCAAGCCGGTTTTCATCCTCATACTCTTTAGTTAAGTTATTATACACGGAGGTGCCTTTACTGGTTTTCTCTGCTCTTAAAAGCTGTTCTTTGAACCGTTTCGTTTGTTCATCCAATTGGTCATCTCTTTCCCTCTTCTCTTCCTTATATGCACGTATATTATCATAGTCTCGTCTGGTGTTTTCATTGCTTAATATCTCATATATCGTTGATAGTAGGTGGAACTTTTCTACTGCTTTCGGGTCTTTATTCTTATCTGGGTGATAAATTAACGCTTTTTTTCGGTACTGTCGTTTGATGGCCGCAAGAGAATCCTTCGGCTTGGCCCCAATGTACTCATACAAGTCGATTTTCCCATTAATTATCTGATCAGAAGACATATTGAAAATATGCGAAAGTGAAGCTCATAGATGACGAGTGAAAAGATAGATAAAAGAGGTAGTCAAGATAAAGAGGCAGTTAGCGGAAGAAACATGAAGAGGAAGATGACACATATGTGGTAATTTAATGCATTACGCTGTTGTCTAGATGTACTGTAAATATGATCTTAAACCCTAAATGATCGAGTTTTGACCAAACCAATGACTTTTGCGATGGAGGGTGACCTAAGCCTTGACAGTCCTCACACCATAGTTGCCTCTGAAAATAGCATCACCTTCGGCGTAGCCTCTTCCAATACCAAATCCTATTCCAGCCCAGACGGGGAAGGCTCTTCTCTTGAATAATAAGATGGAGGCTAAAACTCCTCCTCCGAATCCCAAACCGGTCTTGATAAGGGTGTTGGACAAAACAACGTCCCACTAGAATGTGTTAGTAGTGAAATTTCACCCAATTGTCGACATTAGGGTAACATTGTTATCGACATTATTGGTATAACCAGCACAATTGACGCAGTGAGTCAATATGTAGTCCTCCGAATTTGAAACATACCTTATCGTTCAATAAGTTGTGAGATGGTGCTAATATTTTCTGTTCAGTAGACATGTTCTTCTTATGTTAGTAAATCGAAATCGGTGTATGGATATCAGGGACATTTCATCTCCCACAAAAACATGCGTATTTAAAACGCATTGGGTTACGTGATGGCAAACTCCTGTGCTCCCAACGTGTGTGGGTGTCAACGTACGCTTTATTTAATATTGAAAGAATAAGTGCTCTATTTTCAATGCAACGATTCCGCCATTCTGAGAATATGGTTGGTCGAGCGAAAAAGAGCGAAACACAAAATTGTGTGGAGCACTCTTTGTAGGCATAAATTCTCTGGAGAGGCTTCTCGAGACGTAGATTCCTCTGGAGCAAGCCAGAATAGGGGACCTTGTGCACTGCAGTTATACTACTGTCTGTTCTTTCTTTGTGATTTTTCTTCTCACAGCCAGTCACAGATAGTCCCAAACGATTATGAGATACAGAACAAGAGAGTCTGTCTTTTCTGAAACAGGCTTGTTGGCACACTGCTTCAACACACTATGGCACTTTACTAAAATCTCTTGCAACTACTAATGAGGATTGATTGCAAAATCTACAGAAAAAATCACAAGCTAAGAATACAGTCTCCTCGTGCCTTTTTCTGTTGAAGGCAACGACTCCTGATGATTCATTGTATGTAGTGGAATCTAAGACTCCTTGCAAGTGTGGGGGTACTACTCTGAAGTCGAAGTTGTTTTATGGATTAAAAAACAATGATCACTCCCAGGATCGAACTGGGGACCTAATGCGTGTTAAGCATTTGTCATAACCGGCTAGACCAAGCGACCTTTGATGAATGAGAATGAGTCTGCAATATATCTAGCATGGTCCAAGAAAGTATTTGCTTCTTCTCAGATTAGACTAGTCACCCAACACAAACAGGATTATACGCAATGGATGTATTGCATCATTTACTCACTTGTATCATTTTTTTGCAGCATTATTTATCTCTAGCATTTTTGATGCAGCAATAATTTGCTTGTAAT
>JAJMAI010000035.1:0-73537 GCA_030572515.1 Yamadazyma trypodendri | reverse complement strand
CTACACTGGTTGAGAACTTTGAATGTCGCTGCGACATATTCTCGTTTGGGGAGGTGCGTTATTTTCATGGGATTAACTGTATTCTAATGCAACTTCTAAAAATAGGAAGTTCGATGTTGCATTTTTTGGTTTGAGTGAATCTGAAATTGTTGCTAATAATAATCATTAATAATCATCCAACAATCGAGAATGTGCGTCACTTGACGTAGGAGTGACATAATCCCTAAACATAGTGCCTTACGACCCCTTTGTGTCTATTTCTTTCTGAAATATGCTTCTATTGAGTCTCAGGGTTCTAGAATTCCAAAAGCGGTCAGGGGTCTCAACTGAGAACCAAGCAGGGAAACAATAGCACCCTGAGATGAGGAGAATTTTGAAGCGACGAAGATCTTAAAACGAACATAACGAATGCGTAGTCCTTGGGCGAATTGCTAACCCACAAAAAAACACCCTGTAGATACCGCATTTGTTGCAAAAAGAAAAAAAGAAGTCATGGTGAATCGGGCGAGATTCGAACTCGCGCGGCTTTACGCCAACAGGACTTGAATCTGCCGCCTTAACCACTCGGCCACCGATCCGCTTCTTGTGTTACTTTTAATCTAAGGAAATCATACACCCACTATGGATAATCATACAACGCTATCTTAATGTTGAAGAAGTAGTATAGACTCATCTTCATCTTAGCCCATATACTTGAAAAGAAGATAGTAGCGCGGACGCAAAGTAGTGCGCGCATTGTCAGATCAGATAAAAATATGCATATATCTACACCTTTCACTTTGGTAGAATTGCCTTAAAAGGAATAACCTTTACACAAGATCAATTACAGCATCGCCTTCCCTCTTGCTTTTATTAGCCTGACAGAGCATTTTCGGGGTATTTGTGGATGCAAACCTATTTGTGGTACTTATTTCCCTTTGCGCGTTAATTCTTTATCTGAAGGAACATGTCACTCCAATTCGTTTCCACCAACTCGTTCATAGACTCGTCCTTCTTCACCAAGCTCTCAGAGCTCAAGTTGGACAAGTTCAAACTAGACTCCAGACCTCATGTTGTGCACGGAACCCTCACAGACCCCACGAAATTAAACAAGTTCAATAATGTCCCTATTTTGAGTCTTGATTACACATCGTTTGAAAGAGCCGAGAACCACAACATTACCGGCATGATCCACAATGTCAACACAATTGAGGAGTTCAAGTCCATCAACAAGCAGGAGTTGCTTCTTTCCTGGGGAAAACAATTGTTGCAGGACCAAAATGACAGTGAGGATGCGCCGCAGTTCCATGTGTTAACATTCAGTGATTTGAAAAAGTACAAGTTCTACTACTGGGTGGCTTATCCCACGCTACAGAGTGAATGGACAGTAGAAAATAGGGGCGAAAGCACGCTAACTGGCTTCGATTTGTCGAAGCGATTCTACAAGCACCATTGTGACTATGTTTTCATAGACAACTGCTTGGATGGGAGAATCTCCAGTCAGTTAAAAAACTATCTTTTCAAGGTTGCAATCGAGGGGCAGACCAGTATAAAATTGCATGTGTACAAGCGGGAGAAACCTGTGGTTCTCCAATTAACGTTGCTGAACCCCATCGACGCAGAGAATATCAAAGTAACTGGATGGGAGAGAACCAGTGCAGGCAAATTAGGTCCTAAGTTAGCCAATCTTGGATCTTTGATTGATCCTAAACAGTTGGCCAACCAAGCGGTGGATTTGAATTTGAAGTTAATGAAGTGGAGAATCGCTCCCCAATTAAATCTCGATATCATCAAATTGCAAAAAGTTTTAATTTTGGGAGCAGGCACTCTTGGCAGTTATGTGTCTCGGGCATTACTAGGTTGGGGTGTGAGAAATATCACTTTGGTTGACAATGGCCGAGTGTCACACTCCAATCCTGTGAGACAGCCGTTGTTCAGCTTCAAAGACTGTTTTGCAGATAATGGCCAAGGGCTTAAAAAGGCGGTAAGAGCTAGTGATGCGTTGAAAGAAATATTTCCTAGTGTTAATAGTAAAGGAATTGATTTGGAAGTACCCATGATTGGGCATGAGTCTAGCGAAGAAAATTTCAACATTTTGAACAAATTGGTTGATGAGCACGATATCATATTTTTGTTGATGGATTCCAGGGAATCCCGGTGGTTACCTACAGTTATGGGATCTGCGAAAGATAAGCTTGTGATAAATGCAGCCCTTGGTTTTGACAGCTATTTGGTGATGAGACACGGCACTATTCGGCAGGATCTTGGGTGTTATTATTGTAACGATGTGGTGGCCCCCAATGACAGTTTAACTGACAGAACATTGGATCAAATGTGCACGGTGACGCGACCGGGTGCCGCCCTAATGGCGTCTTCCATAGCGGTGGAGCTCATGGTTTCAGTTCTTCAGCATGAAGCTGGAAAAGACGTGGCTAGTACCGGTTCTGGGGCCATAGGCAGCACTCCCCATCAAATTCGAGGGTTTTTGCACAATTTCGAACAATTGAAACTTTCCACACCAAAGTATAAACACTGTTCTGCGTGTTCTGCCAGCGTTATTAACGGATTCAAGGACCATGGCTGGCAATTTATACAACGGTGTATTAAAGATACAAAGTTTCTAGAGGACACATGTGGGTTGGCAGAGGTGCAGAACGAAGCGGACAAAATCGACCAGATGTTGGAGGAGTTTGACTTTGACGACGATGAGATAAGCTGAGACTAATATGACAGAAATATTTTTCACGTTAGGTTCCACAGAGCATATTAATCGCGGTTTGTAAACATCGCGAAATTAATTTGTTTGGGTATATGAGTTTTGGTAGTCAATATACGTCTCAGCACAGAGACACGGTGCTATTGGCCCCTCCAAATCTCCTACAGTCATGTATCATTCACAAAATGAATTACCACAAAACAAAGTATCCTAGTTTGAAGGAGTTGAACGATATAAATGTTCAACAAGCTTTAATTATCAAGGATTTGTTGTTTGTATTATTGGGATTTGAAGGCCATTATATCCGATTCAGTGACGGGTTTGATGCCTCGGATGTGGGAAGAGGGATTCTGGGACCCGACTTTAAGATCGCTAAGAGCCTCGATGTGTCGTTAAAGTTCATCACCAAAAAGATTATCAAGTATGGCCGATTTTACTGCTCCATGAATAAATTTTTGGAAAACTACAATAATCCCACGTTTGGAAAAGTTGTACAAAAATTGTGCCATTCCATCGTTCAATTCAAGGCTAAATATGAATTGTTGGTGGCGGATTTGGAGAGCCAGTTTAAAATAAATACAAACTTCAATTTGAACAGTTTGGACAACTTATTGAATGAAGTATCTAATGCCATGAGTCACTACTATGAAATATTGAACCTTATACACGCAGACACTATGGAAAGATATAGCAGTGAAGAGAAGCAGCTCCGGTTGGACGAAAAAACAGACTTGTTTATTGATGCTTCAAAGTTGAACGTGTGCAAAGGAGGAGCTGTGCTTCAGGTAATCCAGGCCCGGATCAAGAAATTCAAAGGGGATGCCAGTAGTACCAAGTTTTTGGTGGGGTTATTTGAAGAGGTCAGCAAGGATTATTTGAGCTCTTTGAACCAGTGGCTAATCAATGGCATCATCGATGACCCGTTTAAGGAGTTTTTGATTAAGCAGACTAACTTTCAGAGCTTTTTAACTCCCAAAATGCAGATATATTGGGATGAAATATTCAAAATACGGTATGACGGTATACTAGATCAGTTTCTGAATAAGGATATACAAAGTAAGATTCTTTTGACGGGGAAGTATTTGAATATTTTCAAATATTGTTGTGAGTTGGAGAATTTGGATTCCCTCAATGATAATATCAGTCCCATAACAAGCTTATTTAACCAGGATTTTGAGTTGAAAGTCAACCACTATTATCAAAGAGCAAATAAGTTACTCATGAAGTTGATATTCGAGGGCTATAATCTCATTGAGATTGTTGATTACTATAAGGAAGTATATCTTTTGGACAACTCCAAAATCGATAAATTTATTGAGCTCAATTTCAATGATCTATGCAAAAATAAGTTCAAAATGTCAATATCTAAGATAACCAAGAACTTCAATGGTTTGAAAGGTGGTAATACCGAAACACACGAAATATTGGATAAGAACCTCGAGTTTTCTGTGAGTTCGTTGAACTTCTATGAGCTTGCCAAAGAAGTGCTAAATATTGAGCCAATAGCGAACTTTGAGTCCCAGAGAATTGAGGATTTGTTGGGAAGTCGATCGAAGTTGACGAGCTCTTCAAGCTCGAAGGCGGATGAGTTGTCAGATAACCAAATGTCGGTGGTACTGGTCAATTTGAACCTTGAATTACCGTTTCCTATCAACTTGATAATAAATTACAATTTCAATTTACAGTATCAATTGATTTTCAACAACCAATTATATATCAAGTTCATTGACCGGTTGATTAATAATACCTGGAAAGAAGTGAGTTTAGGTCATGTGTGGAACCATAATTTTAGTAGCCATCGAATATCCAAATGGATAATAAGAAGTCGAGTTCTTTTGAACCGAATGAGAGATTTTATCAACGAACTCCACTATTATGTGAGTTTTGAAGTCATCAATAAGAACCACATAGAGTTAGCAGAAAAGTTGAAGAAAGTGTGGGTCCAAATCACCAACGAGTCACTTGAGAGTAATTTCACGGGAATTGATAACTCCTATAAAGGAGGAATTGGCAACAACTATAATAAGCTTTTTAACAAAGTGCCCACTACCAGCAATTCTGAAGTTGACTTGAACAATTTGATTAATACCATGTCCACCTACTTGAACAATATTCTCCGAGATTCCCTTTTGGCCCACGAACAGATTATGAACAATTTATCCAGCCTATTGCACTTGATCATCCAATATAATCAGTTCTTATCGAAATTGAAAACGTCTTTGGTACGAAGTGATGCGGACTTGTTCCAACAGCACAAAATTTTGTACCCAGACATGTTCAAGGAAATGGGGTCTATGGATGTGATTTACGAAAACTTGAACGAAGAGTTGAACAAATATTACGACGGCTTCAATATATTGCTAACGAGGTTCATGAGTTCAATTAGCCAAAATTTTGACAATCCTAGTCAGCAATTTTTGAACCTATTTGAGACGTTGGAGAACTGTTTTCCTAATTAATATGTATGTAGAGTATACGATTTCGTTTTCTAAGAATCCTGGGCAGAATCACTAAACACCTGCTTTCAAACTCTTTGCAGAATCACACAATATATGCTCTTGAGACTATTACAGACTCACATAATATATGCTTTTGAGACTCTTACAGACTCACTTAATAAACGCTTATGACTCTTCACCTTCTTCGGCCTGTAATTGCTCATTCAACACCTTGATGACCTCATCTGTCTCCTCATCACTGTAGATTCTGAACCCAGCAGCCTCTGTGACACTAGCCAACTGTGCGTTCTTACAGTCCAACTTTTCTTCCATCACCTGCTTCAAAATCTTTAAAGTCAACAACTCGGCTTCTTTCAAGGTCAAGGATTTATGGTACTCGTTCTGTAACTCTGCTTGTGCGCCCTCAGACCCCGAACCAATGGCCTTGGCGTCATACCTGTAAAATGTACCACTTGGCTCTGCGTGATACAATTGAGGACCTTTCTGCTTATCAATACCGGCAATCAACAATGCCACCCCAAACGGTCTAGACATGAGTCTCTTTTCACCCCCTGCACCTTCTCCAAATCTTAACGCCAAATCACACACATTTTGCGTCAAGCTTTCCACTTGAATATCTTCATCATAATACAAATCGTGTGTAAGACTGGAAACTCTGGCGTGATCAATCATGGATCGCGCATCAGCTGTCAAGCCTGACATGGCACAACCAATGTGTCTGTCCACTTCCAAGATCTTTTCAATGGAGGTGTGTTCTAATAAAGGAGAAGTAACTCTTTTTTCCACACCCAAGATAACTCCTTCAGACGTGGCTATTCCTATAGCGGTGGAACCCAATTTGATGGCTTCTAAAGAGTACTCGACTTGGAACAATCTTCCTTCGGGAGAGAAGGTGGAGACACCTCTGTCGTACTCACTTCTTGTCAAGAACATATTAAATGAGTGGCGATTTGTGAAAGTGCGATTTTTAATTTAGGCCCAGGAAAGGCTAGGGAAAACACTCCAAAAAACAGACATCTGTAAAGAAAACCACAAGTGACTTTTTGTAAATACTCTAAAACTTGCACTCTGAATGACCTTTTGTAAAGGATTCAAAACTTCTACAGATATATTATCTACTTAAGCCTTTCCTGCCAACTCAACGATTTTTTCGGCAGCTGGATCCAAATCTTCAAAAGCATACAATTTCAAGCCGGAGTTGTCAATTAACTCTTTGGCCTTTTCCATATTGGTACCTTGTAATCTAACAACCACAGGAATTTCCAAATTGAAATTTTTGGTAGCAGCAATCAAACCTTCAGCGACATAATCACATCTGACAATACCTCCGAAAATATTGACGAAAATTCCGTTGACTTTCTTGTCGGACAAGATCAATTCGAAAGCCTTTTCAATGGTTTGTGGAGTAGCAGTACCACCACAATCCAAAAAGTTGGCAGGTTCACCACCGTATAACTTGACGATATCCATGGTGGCCATGGCCAAACCTGCACCATTGACAATATTGGCAATATTACCGTCTAATTTGATAAAGTTCAAACCGTATTTGGAAGCTTCCATTTCTTGAGGATCTTCTTGTGTTGGATCTCTCCAGGAAAATACTTCCTCTTGTCTAAATTCAGCATTATCATCAAAGCCTAATTTGGCATCCATGGCCAAGACTTTGTGATCTGGAGTTTCAGATAATGGGTTGATTTCCACTTGAGTACAGTCTTTTTCAATGAACACCTTGTACAAGTTTTGAATGGTGGTGGCAGCTTCGGGTATAGATTCTGGAGTGTACCCTAAAACCGATGCGATTTCGGTGGCCAATTTGTCACTTACACCTTCTTCCAAAGGAACTGGGAAAGTCTTGATGGCAGTAGGATCAGCAGCAGCTACACCTTCAATGTCCATACCACCTTGAGCGGAGGCCACAATTAATGGAGCTTGAGTACTTCTATCCATTAAAATAGCAAGATAAGCCTCGGTTCTGGCATCTCTTCTTTCACAGATGTACACAGCCGTGACTTCTTTACCAGCAGCACCAGTTTGTTTAGTGATCAATTTGTGTCCCAACATCTTCTCTGCTAAATCCTTAGCCTCTTGTGGGTTAGAGATCAATTGGACCCCTCCTTGGAAACCATTGTCAAAGTGACCTTTACCTCTACCACCAGTTAAAGCTTGGGCCTTAATGATCAATTTATCGGTACCCAAATCTTTGGCAGCTTTGTAAGCGCCTTCTGGAGTGGTAGCAGCAACACCTTTTGGAACACCAACACCGTATTGAGCCAATAAAGCAGCAGAACGGTATTCGTGTAAAGATAAGAATCTTTTTTGAGTGGCAATCTAGTTGGTTAGTATATCACGGAATTATGGCGCACCAATGTTTGAATGTGTGTTAAATCGGGAGCCTGTGAATCGAGGTGTTGCAAATAAATGAGGAGAAAACGGGTCCTTTAAGGGGATCATGTCAATTCATTACACAATGGGGCAATTGGGGGGTATGGGAGTGTGCAAACATACCTTAGCAGTTCTAATGAAAGATCTTGACAACATAATTGAGTTAGTTTCTAAAGAAGAGAAATTCCAATGGGAAAAAAATGTTGATGAAAAAAGCGTTTCTGTTGTCCGAGGGGTAAGAAACTGGAGGTTATGCCAAAAAAAGTGCGACAAAATAGCGACAATGGGGCAAGAGGAGGAGGTACAGGTGGCACCAAAAAGAGGGGCGCGTGCCGGGATAAAATGTCGCAGTACTAAAATACCGGGATTCGCATTTATTATTCAGTGGAGTATGAGATTGATGGATGTTTTTGCAGTCGAATTTTCGGGGTATTTCAGATAATAAGAAGAATAGAGGAGGTATCACACACACGTGTGACACATATGCACCAGGGGTGGTGTATGGACAAAGGGTCAAAATTTGACAAAGTGTTCCTGGTGTCACCGAGGTCCCGGTGTTTCACCGACACGGTGTCCGAGGACAGAAGGATAGTGATTCGACAGGGTGTTTTTTTTAAGTGTAATTGGAGTTAATTAGAGTTGATTGAAGTTGACTTAAGAGATGATTTACGAGATTTACAAGATGAATTAAGAGATGAGTTGGGGTTTGTATTTAAGAGTTGATTACAAACGTTGCATTTAATTATGCGATCTTCAAATGTTTAATGATTTTGCGAGTTTAAAGAACACTTCATATTTTTCTTATTTTTCTTATTCTTTTATCATACTTTTCTGATGGTTTTCATATAGTCTCATCTACTTTCGTCTATTCTGTATTCTGATCCCTCTGGCAGCACTATATCAACTTTCAATGTTTCCCCTACTTACGGTCCCGGTTGCCCATATCATTCAGTCGTAAAGATTGCATTCTCATCGCATCTCCTAAATATTCTATTCGCATTTTCAAAATCTACATCCATCTAATTTATTTATTTAAGCATAATGAAGCACGTAAGACACAGCGACTTTGATGACGTGGTATTGTCGACGAAGAGGGAAGACTCGGACGACGAGTACGAAGGGTTGACTTTTGGGTCGTTGAGTGCTGCGCAAAAGAAGATGAGCAAATATGCAAGCAGTGATGAGAGTGACGAGGATGGCATGGTGCACAGCTCCAGTTCCAGCTCCAAGGACCGTAACAGCTCCAGCTCCAAGGACCGCAACAGCTCCAGCTCCAAGGACCGCAACAGCTCCAAGGACCGTAACAGCTCCAATAACAATCACAAACACTCCATGAACTCCAAAGAAAACAGGACAAGGCACAAGCATGCCCCCACCGAAGCCTCGTCCAAGAAACCAGTCTCCAAAATACGCAAACTCGAGGTCAGTTCGAAATACACCAACAGTCTCCACACAGATATTCGGTTCGATGCCGCGTACGGCAAAGCCGATCTTCAAGAAACAAGAAAGAACTACGGGTTCTTGGATGAGTACAGAGAAAAGGAGATAAATGAGTTAAAACGTGCTGTCAGCGATAAGAAAACCTTTCACAAGCTCCCAGGCTACGAGCAGAACCACGTCAAAGACAAGCTCCAGTCCTTGAAATCCAGACTCGATACGCTTAAGAATCGAGATTTGGAGTTTAAAGTGTTGGATGATTATAAGAAAGAACAAATGGAGAACTTCCGGTCAGGTAAACAGTCGACACCTTACTTTTTGAAGAGGAGCGACCAGAGAAAGTTGATTCAAAAGGCCAAATTCGAGACTATGAGACCAGCACACAGAGAAAAGGTAATAGAGAGAAAGAGAAAGAGGAAGTTGGGTAAAGAGTTCCGAGAGTTAGAGTTCCGCAACTAGCTGGGACGGAAGAGATGCTTTACACAACTCCACAAATTCAAACACACTTCTATCAATTACGTAACGCAATGTAAACTATATGACAAGATTCGTAACACAACGTCTATGACTTGGACCTATTTCTTCAACTCGTTGGCCACCCAGTCCTCCCAACTTCCCACATAATTGCCTCTCTTTCTATATCCAAAAGTCTTGGCCAAGTCTTCAGCTGCTGTGGACCTGATTCCGGCTAAACAGTAGAAAATTAGCTCTTTGTCTTGATCTGGTTTGGCAAATCCAAAGTTTTCTTCAAAATCTTCTTCGTTTAATCCCAATGCCCCTGGATTGGACTTAAACGGAATATTTATGGCTCCAGGAATGTGTCCTTCTTGATATTCCACGGGCTCTCTAACGTCGACTATGATCGAATCGGGCCGGGGATTTCCGATCAACTGCTTGATGTTATTGTAGTCATAAGTCTTGGCTTTGCATTCTTCAGAGATGACACTGTAGAATCTGGTGTGACGGGTAACGTTCAAGGCAGATGCTTTAAAAGATGGCGACACAATTCTGAGGGTTTGTGGTGGACTGACGACGAGTCTTCTGCCGACAATTGGCACGAAACTCCGAAACATTGGTACGGGATGTCGGATTGTACGGAAGGAGGATTGTGTGCTAGTGACTAAGTAAACAAAATAACGTTGTAAAAAGTTTTCTCCCTAAATGTCCAATTCGAGTCATTTGTGAGATTTCGATGGGTGAGCGGAGAGCGGGCCCGCCACAGGGGTCAATTAATCTATAATCGTTGTTGAAACTATAAACAACTGTGAAGTCGTAAAATCATAATGTTGAACTAATTAAACGGGAGAAAATCAGAATAATCCGTCAATATCTCCATCTTCATTAACCTCCACATTCATAAATCCACAATGCGTAGGTAAACCCGGAATCGTTTGAATTTCGGCTGCTAAAGCGTATAAATACCCGGCACCAATGGAAGCCCTGACGTCTCTAATGGGAAAAGTGAATCCGGTAGGAACCCCCTTCAAAGATGCGTCATGACTCAATGAATATTGAGTTTTGGCAATACAAATTGGTAAATTTCCAAATCCCTGTTTGGTATATAAATCAATCTTCTTTTGAGCTTCGGGTAAGAATTCCACGTCTCCAGCACCATACATGGTTTTGGCAATGGTTCTGATCTTATCTTCTACACTAGGGGCAGTGTCGTATAAGAATTGGAAGTTCTTATCAGGAGAATTACAAGCTTCAATAACCCCATGAGCCAAGTCCACGGCTCCCTTTCCACCTTCTTCCCAGTGGTTGGAAACAATGGCATCATTGGCACCATACTTAAGGGCTTCTTGCTTGATGATCTCATGTTCTCTGTCGGTATCAGACGACATTTTGTTGATGGCTACAACAACTGGTAAACCGTACGCCTTAGCGTTTTGAATCTGCTTACCCAAGTTGTTACATCCCACCTGCAACAAATCCACGTTTTCCTTGGTGTATTCTGCCGCCAACGCAGCCCCGGCCTTGACTTCAGGACCTCCTCCGTGCACTTTCAAGGCTCTGACAGTAGCAACAATGACGATACAATCAGGTTCTAAACCTGAACTTCTGCACTTGATGTTCATGAATCGTTCACCACCCATGGTGAAGTCAAACCCGGCCTCGGTCACGACGTACCCTTCCTGGTCTTTTCTTTCCTCAGCTGTCAAATCAGCAGAAGTTCCCGCCAATTTAAGGGCCATTTTATCGGCCAAGATGGAAGAAGCACCAATGGAGATATTGGCAAACGGACCAGCATGAACAAACACTGGAGTACCCTCCAAAGTCTGCATGATGTTGGGCTTGATAGCGTCTTTCAAAAGAGCAGTCAAGGCTCCAGCACATCCAATATCTTCACAGGTAACAGGAACGCCAGATTTGGAGCTGGCAACCACCATATTTCCTAATCTTTCTCTCATATCTTCTAAAGAGTTGGCCAAGGCTAAAATGGCCATACACTCAGAGGCCACAGTAATATCAAACCCGGTTTCTCTGGTCATTCCCTTTTCAGTTGGGGCTTGTCCGACAGTGATTCCTCTTAAGAATCTGTCATTACAATCCACAACTCTTCTCCAGGTGATAGTTTCTGGATCGATATCTAATCTGGCAAACTTGGAGGCTTCTTCTGGAGTCAAATCATCGGGGTTGGTCTTATCAATGCCCAACTTTTGCAATCTTTTTAACATACACTTGGCAAAGGTTCTAACCCCCTTTTTAGCTGGCACCAATCTTTTATATAAAGGAGCGTCTTTTTGGGTGTTTTCGTGAAACATCCGGGTGTCAATGGCTGCTGCCAACAAGTTATTGGCCATGGTAATGGCATGGATATCTCCGGTGACGTGCATGTTGAATTCATCCATAGGAATAACTTGAGAATATCCTCCTCCAGCAGCACCACCTTTAATTCCAAAGGTAGGTCCCATACTTGGTTGTCTGACGTTGGCAAACACATTTTTGTTCAAATGAGCTCCCAAAGCTTGGGCCAAGCCAACGGTGGTGGTGGACTTTCCTTCTCCTAAAGGAGTAGGAGTGATTCCTGTCACAAGCACGTACTTTCCGTTTTTCTTGTTGTCTAATCTCTTCAATAAGTCAAGCGAAACTTTGGCCTTGTAGCTACCAAATGGCTCTAATTCACTATCCAAGATTCCTGCTTCGTGGGCCACCTCGTTGATTTTCTTGGGCTGTTGGTCCCGGGAGATCTCGTAATCGCTTGGAACTGGCGACAACAACTTGAGTTTGAGGGGATTGGTGAACTTTGGCGTGGAGTTGTTTTTTTGGTAGTGGTTTTTTGCAGCCAAAACCACGTTATCTAATAAAGAAGCCACGGTCATGGGCCCGACTCCGCCTGGAACTGGAGTAATAAGACGGGCTTTTTGGGAACAAGAGGCATAGTCACAATCCCCCACCATTTTGGACCCGGACTTGGACCCCACGTCGTCGACAAAGTTGGTTCCCACGTCAATCACCACCGCTCCTTGTTTCAACCATTCGCCTTTGATGAAGTTGGCCTGGCCAATAGCAGCCACCACAATGTCGGCATGAGACAAGTATGCTTGCACCTGGTCCGCAGGTGTTTGCGAGTGCAACACAGACACGGTGGCATTGGCCTTGGTCAATAAATTGGCCATGGGCTTACCCACAATGTCGCTTCTTCCCAAAACAACGGCAGAAGCACCGGCGATTTGGACGTTAGACTCTTCGAGGAGCTTCAAAATCCCCTTGGGAGTGCAAGGCAAGAAGTAAGGGTTACCGCCCTTCTTGTTCAACTCGCCCACGTTGTAGGGCCCAAATCCGTCCACGTCTTTCTCGGCAATGACAGCGTTGGTGATTTTTGTCTCGTCAATGTGTTTTGGCAAAGGTAATTGCACCAAAATTCCGTCCACGGACAACGAACCGTTCAATCTGGAGATTTCGTTCAACAATTCGAATTCCGTCACGGTTTCGGGCAAGTTGATGATTTCACAGTCAATTTTAGCTTCTTTGGCGGCCTTGAGTTTCATTCTAACGTAGGTGGACGAATCAGGTCTTTCGCCTACTTGGATGATAGATAACTTGGGAACAAAATCTGCATGTTTGGCTTGAATCAGGTCGATTTCCTGGTGGATGTTCTGACGTATAGAGGCAGCGATAGCTTTGCCGTCGATAATTTGTGCCATGTTAAGGTGGCTGAAAATTTTTTTGGGAATGGAGAGTATTTATATTGTTGAGAAGAGTCAAAGGAGTCATGAGTCCGGAGTGCATATAGGAGATAAACGAGGGCTGAGGGAACGAAGCTGCAAAATACGGAGGAATCAACAAAGGGAAGAACCAACAGGCAAATGGGAGAGGGAAGAAGAAGTTCTACAAGTGTGGAGGTGTATGTGATGATTGGAGTGTCCCAACAGATTCAATAGTCACGTGACCGGCAGATGTAAAGATTGATAGGTGCTTCTGTGTCTCTGGTGTGGACCGGCAGATGTAAAGATTGATAGGTGCTTCTGTGTCTCTGGTGGACCTGAAGGATGGTACACGATTGCTGCCAAAAGGACGGCTCAAAAAGACCAAGTACACCAAAGACCTAACCACAACCAAGTCCTTAAAGAAAAGTTGAAAAATTAAGCAAGTACTGATTAAGACGTTGAAGACCAAGTCGACTTCGTGGGTACATGGCATCCTCAGTCGGGCCCTAGATGTGCTCGTAGCGGATCAAGCGTCTCGTCGAACGTATCCACCACGAAATTGGTGCCGTCGTAAAACCGGTGCAAAACCGACCCCGGTCCTAAATTCACCACTCCTGTCACTCCCAATTGCCGTAAAGTCTCCATAGACTTGACCCACTGCACCGGCCGTGAGTTGACAGTAATGACGTTGGCAAGCGACTGCTTTTTTGACAGTATTTGGCCCGTGAGATTGGATATAATGGGCACTTGCAGTTCTGAAGTGGAAATTTCAACTTTCTCTAGAAACTCCCGTAGTTCTGCTTCAATTGGAGACACCACTTGATTGTGGAAAGGTATACGTACAGGAAGACTGGTTATTCGAGAAATATGCTTTTTGTGGAGGTTGATTTTGCTGATCACCAGTTCAATGTCTGTTTCCTTCCCTGATACCACTATTTGCTGATAAGAATTGATGTTAGCTAAGATGCCGGCATCTTGACATTGCTGCTTGATAGTGTCAAAGTACTGCAGTTTGAAGAGGAGTACCTTCATCGTGTATCCTGCATGCAGGTGGGAGAGCCGTTCCATAAGCTGCCCTCTGAGTCGTACTAATTTGATTCCATCTGACAAGCTGATGGTCTTGTTCAAGACTAATGCGGTGTATTCGCCCAAAGAGTGGCCCAAAATGGCGGTGGCCTTCTGCGTCAAGTCAATGCCATGTAAGTTTTGGAGAATAGTGTTGATAACCACGGTGGTGGCCATTATTGCAGGTTGGGCATTGGAAGTGTGAAGTAGCCACTTTTCGTCGTTTGTGGTGATGGCATCGGAAAACTTCAGGCCCAATGCCTCATCGATTTCCTGAAGCACGTGCAGGAAACAGGGACGATATTTGAGGTACGGCTGGAGAAGACTGGCTCGTACAAACCCTTGTCCCGGGCAAGTTAGTGCCAACTTCATAGTGAGGGACTAGCAGAGATGGGCGGAGAAAGGCCGCGGAGCTAGCCAGTGGGGGGTCAAGACCGCGGCGATTTTGCCTGCCTATAACTTGTCCGGCACATTGGCGGTAGCTCTGCCACCATGGGTTCGCATTTCGTACAGGACCACTATCGCCAAAGGTTCGACCATCACGTTTGCCTTTGTGGACCTGAAATTGTGGGCCAACTTTTACATTTGGGCCACTGTATTCCGTGGACCTGGCCTCTGGAGCCCTTTTGTGGACCTAATGTTTTTGTGTTTGACAACACGCGTTTAAACTTTTACAACCACGGTGCCAAGGTGCCTGTGCTCGTAGCAATACCGCGCCTGTCCGCTTGCGGTAATTCTAGGTCAAAAAAAAAACACCCGCCCTTCCTGGCACCTTCGCCCCGACGAATCAGACGGCTCGCAGTAAAACCGATTGTTTATTTTTTTTTCCTTTCACACCACCACTCCCCCCTGTCCTCCCTACTCTCGCCCCATTTTTGTTGTTTTTTTATTCAAGATTTATATACTACTTCTTTATCACCAACTTCAATGTCTGACGTTAAAATCGCTAAAGACGCTCTTGTCGCCTCCTTGTTCGAGTTATCCAAGTCAGCCTCTGATGCTGCTGCTGCCACCGCCAATTTATACAAGGTTTCCCATAACGATGATGAAACTCCTGTTAACAGTTTAAACAGTTTGGCAGAAGCCATTAATATCTTGGTCGCTAGTATTGAATCACCTGCTGCTGATGTCAAGAAAGAAAAGAAGAAGGTTGAAAAAGACCCCAATGCTCCAAAGAAGCCTTTAACCATGTATTTTGCTTACTCTTTCCATATCAGAGAACAAATCAGAGATGAAAGAAAGGCTAATGGTTTACCTCCATTGAGTGCCATTGAAATGAATGCGTACGTGGGGGACCGGTGGAGAAGCTTGACCCCTTCTGAAAAAGCAGTTTGGCAAAAGAAATACCAAGATGAGTTGGTTATTTATAACAAACAAAAGGAAGCTTACAAGGCCACTTTAGTCCCAGGAGCCAAGCCTATTGTCACTGCGGCACCTGTGATTCCGATTGTGGCTCCCGTGATTTCTGAAGATTCTAGTGATTCTAGTAGTTCCTCAGAGTCTGAAATTGAAGCTCCCGAGCCTGAGAAGAAGAAGAAGGACAAGAAGAGAAAGCACGATAAGGAAAAGAGTGACAAGAAGAAGAAATCGAAGAAGCAAATCTAGGGTTTATTTCGATCCAGGGTTATCTGGATATTGTATTATCATTGAAAAGTGTTTACTATTGTTATTTGTACTATTGAATATAATTGTTATTTGTATTGAATTTCGGTTCTTAAACCCTACATCCTCTTTTGCTTGGTCACATGCGCTTGTAACACCTTCTGCCTGTCTCTCAACGACATCTTCTGTTTCCCTTGAACTGACTTCTTATGGATCATCATCACGAAATTCTTCTTCCGGGCCTTCTCCTTATTGGTGGTCGAATGAGGGTTCTCTCTCTTCCCCTTTCTGGATCCAAACTTCTCTCGTCCCTCTCTACCTTCTTTAGCATGTTCGATTCTCTCTTCTCGTAATTGCTTGTATTTCACCTTTCCCACAAGCGAATCTCCATCCACTGTATCATCGGTCTTGATACCCATCTCTTTCTCAACTCCCGCTTGGAGTTTAAGTTCATCAAGCTTGGCAAAATCCGCTGGGGTAAGGATCTTGCTGGAAAGAAGCTGGGTGATGGCATCGGCCGATAAAGGTGCCGTCTCATCTTCGGATAAATCGAGCTCTGAATCTTCTGAATTGTCATCGGGCTTCTGTTCTGCATGACCTTCTTCTTGCTCCTCGTCATCACTCACACTATACTCCTTATCGCTTTCAATGTTGACCCAATCTCCCTCAACATCGCTTTCACTGTTTTCTTCTTCA
Source organism: Yamadazyma trypodendri (assembly GCA_030572515.1). Classification (NCBI taxonomy): domain Eukaryota; kingdom Fungi; phylum Ascomycota; class Pichiomycetes; order Serinales; family Debaryomycetaceae; genus Yamadazyma; species Yamadazyma trypodendri. Next base: position 57,050 of record JAJMAI010000035.1, on the reverse strand, counting down.
CTTTTCAACTCCACATCCCAGTCATCAGGATTATCATCATTGTGAAGCCCTTGGTCTTCTCTCCATTTAGCCAAAAGACCAAGACCTGCAATAGACGTAACAGCTTTTTGCACTCCATACTCCAACTTGTTGTTGGTATTGGCAGCCATTCCCATACTGGCTGTTTTTCCTCTATCCTTTCTCCGCAACATCTCTGGAGCCACTTCTCGGTACAACGAAATTAACCCCTTGGCGGCCGTCAGAACTGCTTTGGCCTTGGATCCTTTGTATTCTGTCAAATCCTGCAATAAAGTAGCATCAATGGCCAAAGGTGCTCTGCTCAAAATCTCTCGAATAGTGTTTAAACCAGCACTGGCCACTTCAGCAGATACTCCGTCACTGACAAACTCATCGGCAATCTTCCTTATCACCACCGAAATACTCTCAGGTGGCACCAAATCATGAGATGCTTGTGCAGCAGCTGCCATGATCTTAGTGACATCTCTTTGTTTGGGGGTCAAGTATTTCAAAAAGAAACTATAGATCCCCAATACCGTCAACTTATGAGACCCAATCAACCGGGAAACCAAATTCATGAACAATATCTTCTGCTCCAAATTGAACTTGTTTGAATGCTTTCCACTCAATTGATCTTGGAACAACAGTTCGGCAAACCCTTGAGGATCTCTGAGAAGATGAAGGGCTGAAAAGTTAAGATAGTACTGCGTCTGCTTGGCGTTCTTCTTTTTCACAGACTTGACTGCCTGTTCTAATTTCTTACCTCTTTTAGAAGTTTTCTTGTTTATCAGAAACTTATGTCTCAAGCTACCCATATCCACATCATCATCATCATCTGAATGTTCCTCGAAGGCCTCTTCTCTTTCCTTATCCGCACCCAAGAAAAACCGGGCTCCCGCCACACTCACCTTGGCTTCGGGGTGCAAAGCTGCTTGAGTCATGATTTCTACCGTCCGAGAATCATCCCAAATTCCACGTCTCCAAAGCTCTCTGGTTAATCTGGTGGCCCAAAGACCTTGTGTATCTCTTTGTTCGAGCAAATTGAACAATAATGCTTGGGTAGACCGGTTGATTTTCTGATTTTTGGTCCCGGTGTTGACGGCTTTTAATAACGTCACCAAAGTACTGTAAATTTGATGCCTGAGATTTTTAGCGTGCTGTCCGGCCATGGTACCACTGGTGGCGGAGTTGGTGAGCGTCAAAAGCGGGAAGATGGTTCCTATCAAGAACTCGGCCGATATGACATCTTTGTTTCGTAACATCGTTAAGCATTGTATAATTTTTTCTCGAAGATCTGGAGGTAAACTAGAATGGTTATTCAACAACAAGTTTCTCAAATCGTCTGGAAACAGTGCTGTTTCCTTAGGGTAACAGTTGCACACGGCAGACACAAATCCCACAAGGTCGCTGAACCCCTGGGTGTTATTACTGGAGTCGTCTGGGTTTGTTAAAAAAATGTCTCTTAATGATTCGTAGTGATTTAATTGTTGAAGAAACTCTTCGTGGTACAGCTCGGGGTCTCTCTTGACGACATTCTGAAGCAAAATGATATTTGTGGGGAGTATAGCAACTCTTCTTTTCTTAGCCATGGTGAAGTATGATTTAGGTAAAAGTGATAGTTTTTTTGGGGCATTTGAAGCTCATCGCGAGGTATATTGGCCACGACACGACCATTATTATTGATAAACATAAATACATGTTAGCATACAATCTATTTCAATATCTATAAAACTAGTTGGAAACACCTAGGATCTGGTCCATATTTATATAATTGATCTTCTTCGAGAGTTTCTTCACTTCCTTGCCTCCCAAAGCTTGCACTGCTTCCGCCACTCCCATGGCTTCCACATTGACATCTGCTGCCTTCTTTCTTCTCTTTGTAGCACTGGTATTGCCTGCCAATTCATCGGCTTCTGCCTTCAACTTCTTTCTTTCCTGCTCCAACAAATAGTCCTTGTACTTATTTGTCCATGCCACTTCTTTCTTTTTTATCGTCTGTTCGTCGTCCAAATATGCCTCCAATTCTTCATCATCTCCATCCAACTCCGTGAGATCTTCGTTTGACGACACCAAGTCAAGATAGTACTGTGAAGGGTTGCATCTTTGTGTAATATTTTTGGGTGCATTGGGATCACTCTCGATATCTTGCCTTCTCTGTTGCTCAATATGCTCTTTGTTAGCATCTGCCAATCTCTTGTCTTGTAGAATGGCTTCGTAACCTTTATTGATAATGGCAGTGAAATTCAGCATCTCTTTCTCAAGAAGTGACTGATTAAATCCCAAAGCTTTCATTTCACGATAAAGCACAGGATTATCATCCACAAACACAGAATCTGTTTGAGAACAAGTGTCTGAGCTATCAACTGATTCTTCTTGGTAATCCACTCCTTGGTCTTTGGCAGTCGAATTAGGACGACTTATGGATGCAAGTCTGGAGCTCTGCCGCTTGGGTCCAGGCGAGCTCACAGACAGTCTCAGTATCTCAGAACGTAGACCTGTTAACCGATTAGCTGGGGCTCTTGTTTCCTTCAAGGCTTCATTAACCTTGGAGATTTTTGCTTCATACGACTGTCTCATTCGTTTTCGCCTCAAGTCTTGCCTATCGAAAGAAGGAGGGTTAGCAGATGCCAAGGTATCGGCCTTCTGTCTGAACAGTTGAAGCGACAAAGCTCCAGAATCAGTCTTACTGAACTCTCCCAATCTTGTTTGTAAAGTTCCTTCTGAAACATGAGCAACTGCAACTATCTCGGCATGTGACCGATTGAACCCGTTCATTCTTGCAGCCAATAAAATGCATGCACCCGCAATCCCAGCAGGTCTTCTACCCTCATGAATCCAATCATCAGACATTCTCTTGGCAATCATCATGGCATCTTTAATAACCTTAACTCTGCTATTTTCTCTCTCCAGATCAAACTGTAGCTTTTCTGCAAAGTGTGATATGAAAAGTGAAGGATCTGCCAATGGAATTTCCACAATATTCAAGTATCTGACCATTTTCAAAAAAGTGGCTCCCAATGTAAACACGGAAATCTGTAATTTGGAGCTAAAATCTATCAATAAATGATGTGTTCTTTCCTTTCTGCAGGCAATGTACAAACAAGCGGCGGTGACATTCTGAGATCTTCTTCCCTTAACAAAGTTTTGATTCAATGCTAACAAAAACCAACTATAACCCGCATCAGCTATGAAATCAGGGATACTTAAAGAAGCGGCCAAGTCTCGAATACTTCTTCTTCCATTGTTTAGCGTTTGTTCTCGAGAATCCATGGCATTCTGCCGCCCTACTATCGTGGGTCTACTCTGACCGTAATTAACCATGGTTCCCTGAACCACGGCCCCTCCGCTGGCAGTTTCTCCAAACAGCACTTCACTGACGATGGGGTTTTCGTACGCAACACATCCACACCCCGTACATGTCAAATTGCCTGAATTTGTCGTGAGATCGGCCACAAGCGGAGCCGAACACCGACTACATATCCTTGCAGTGGACATCTTACCTAAACTTACCTTTAAAGCAAACTTAAACAAACAAAGCTGTTTATCTCTTTTGAAACAAACTTATCTTTTAAAGCAAACCTGTCTTTTTGAACCGAGCTATTCAAAAAACCAAGCTATTAATCCCTAAACCAAGCTACTTATCTCTTAAACAAACAAATATTTATGTCTAAACAAACTAAGTATATTAATTCTGTGCGAAGAGGAAAATAAAAATTGGCTTTAAGATGCACAAAAAGAACATGCCAAAAATGGCTTTGAAGATGCATAACAATATGTAGTGTAAGAGCAAAAAACAACACCACTTCTCCTGACCACAGACAAATCAAAATTACGTCTTGTGGACCATTATGTTCGTGTTCTCCATCTCTTCTCAGCAACACAACCACAGGGATGCCATAGCTAATGTCAGGCAATGCAAACGCTTAATTAATCACAGTTGCCTTTAGGTGGGATTAATGGCAAGAGATAACAAGTCGTGTCACAACCGATCACATCAATTGCAAAATAAAGTTTGAGGGGCGCGAGTAACAAGTATCCTTCTTTCCTCCCGCAACTTGTATACTCTTTCAAGTACACAAAGGCGCATATACAGAAATGTCAGGTAGAAGTCCACAATCTGACAGAACCGTCACCTTGACCCCGGGGCAAATTGCCCACGTCAAAAGAGCTTCCGAAAGAGACGAATCCAGAACTGCCGCATCCGATAACCTATTCTTTGAAGATGCACAATTATCCAAGAACCATGCTGAATTAACTAACGATGATGGAGTTTTGAAGATCAAAGACACCAATTCCAGTTTTGGGACTTTTGTCAACAAGGAGTATCTTTTGCCCAACGAATTTCACCAAGTGGTGGATGGAGATATTGTTAGTTTCATTATGCTCAAATCTTATAACCAAATCCAGAACCAAATCGCGTCATTGGGTGCGCTGGATCATCCAATCATGTTGCACCATTTTGGTAATCCTAAGTTGTGGATTAATTTTAGAGTCCTGATTGAAAATGATGGCGAGAAATTGGTTGTTTTATTTTCACATATACTTGAGCCTGGTGCCTCCGTTTTTGATAAAAATATGGAACAGGAAGGGAATGATGATATTACAGTTGGTTTTGTTGATGAAACCAGCGACTTTATGGACCCCCCAGTGGTAGGCTATGTTAATGTCAGTGATGAAAGTGATGCTAGCGATATTCAAGAGCTCATTCGGTCCAGGAACTTAGAATCTGATTCTAGTGACGAAGACTTTGTTGAGCATCATGGTTCTGACCACAATGACAAAGAATCTGAGGATGTTGATTCTTCCGAAGATGATGACGATTCACTTGCTGGTTTTACACCGGTAAAACCCACTCGTGCTGAACTCGACAGCTTATTCCAGGAACAACAAGATAAGGCCATACGTGTGTACCTCGAAGAAGCTGGAGACTCTTCTTCAGAAGAGGCTAATGAGTTTACCGATGAGGAGGACCCCACCGAATATGATACCGAATTCATTAAGAGTTGTCAGAAGGTTGTCCGGAACTTCCTCACCTCTGAGTACAACGAAGAGGAAGAAGAGGATAGTGACTATGATTTGGAGGGGGATGAATTCCATGTTGAGACCCCCTCTTCTGACGAACACTCCTCTGACGAAGGCGATGACTACGACAAACATGAGCAGGACGACTCTGATTCTGAAGAAGACTCCGATCTTTCAGATGACGACTCAGAAGACCAATATATTATCTCGTTGCTCACCAAGCCTAAGAAGTCATTGGCCGATTTGGAAAGAGAATTACAGAGTCAAAGAGAAGACGCTATGATTGCGTACCTACAAGAAGAAGGGTTCGAGCTCTTGAATGACGACGCCTCTGACGATTGCGATTCAGAAGCTGACTGCACTTGTGGGGCAGATGAGACTTTGATTCCCTCTGAGAATTTGCAAGAATTGTACTCTCAGGACTACAACGACGACACAGACGATGAAGACTACCTCGACAAGGACGTGACATACTACATGTTGACGCCCAGTGAGCAACCAGTACCCTTCAACCAGAAAGTCCGGTCGTTTGTCAAGGCTGTGTCCAGAGAAGCCGCAAGAGTGTTGGTTTACGGGTCAATTACCGTGGTGGCTTTGGCTGCATACGGGTCCGTGAACCAGAAATAATTCTAAATCTTTTTTTGTTGAGGTTGTAATAGGGTTTGCTGGGAGACTGTGTAGGTTTATAGTTTGTTTTTATTGTGTTTCAACAAGGTTAATACCAACAAATTTTTCTATTTAAATAAACTTCCGTCTATCTTTGGAACTTCCTCTTCTTTTCATCCTCATAGTCCATGAACTGATTCATCGGCAGCTGTATGGCCGGCAGTGATTGGTTCATCGGCAGCGGTGCCATCATCATACTGGGACTAAATTGAGGCAGTTGGCTCATCATTGGTTGACTTGGTGGCTGATTTGGAGGTTGCATTGAAGGCATTTGTTGCATTTGCCCCATTTGCTGCGGCACACCCCCTTGTGGCGGTGGTCGATTCTGACTCTGCCCTTGTGCCTGTTGCTGAGCCCTTTGTCGGGCCATTTGCAACTGTCTGAGACGTTGGAAGTAGGCAGGAAACTTTTGTACCAAGCTATGTTGGATCTGTTTGGCTTGTTGAATGGCAGATTGTTGTTGTTGAGGAGTTAATCTGGTCTTGTTGGGAGCAACCCCAGTCTGGCCCATATTAATCAAGATATTGACCCGACTTTGTAAGCTCTTGAAAGTAGCTTGATCTTGAGGGCTCAACATGGTTTGGAATAATTGTTGTTGCTGTTGTTGGAACAATTGTCTGGCCTGGGTTGATAATCCTGACGAAGATGAGTTTGATGACACAGAAGGAGAGTTTGACATCTGACTGAATTGCTGGTTATTCGACCCCGGTCCGGTGTTTTGTGTTTGCGACATATGATTTTGCTGATTAACCGGCATCTGTTGCTGGAGTTGTTGCATACGTTGATTAGGAACACCCCGGGCCATGCCTGGTGTGGCCATTTGAGGCGATTGGTAGTTTTGGTTGAATTGTGATGACTGCTGTCCAGGAATTTGGTTGATCTGCCCACTAACTTTTTGTCTTTTAGCTTGTTGGTTTTGAAACTGTGCCTGCGGCTGGGCTTGACGTTGGGCTTGACCGGATAATTGTTGCTGGGCTAGTTGACGTTGTGCTTGACTGGACAATTGCTGCTGGGCTAGTTGACGTTGTTGCTGGATCCTTAATTGCTGCACTTGAGCTTGTTGCATCTGTGGAGTGAGATTATTCCTTGGGGCTGACCCGGGAGCTGGCAGCGGGGTCAGCACGGGAGCAGGCGAAGGTTTTTGTGACATGATCCCGTTATTTTGTATTTGTGGACGGGGTACTGCAGCCATTGGTTGTTGGGTGATGGTGGCTCCATTGGAGTAACCCTTACCTGTTATTAACTTTTCGGGACTTTGTCCAATGTTGTTCTGGTTGATGGTATTAATACCACTGTTTTGGGCCTGCATGGCAACTGTAGCATCTTTCTGAACCTTTTGGGCTTCTTTCCTCTTTCTGATATCTTCAATGAACCGAAGTCTCATGAATTGGCCTGTAGCTGACAAATTGGAGGTAGGGCCTCCGCCAATAGAAGAAGGTGCCAACATATCAGCCTTTTTGGCCTTGACTTCTGCATCCAAAGGATCTTCTTTAGACCGGCCAGGAGTGGCAGGTGTTCCAGGAGCAAGGGTGGAAGTGCCACCCCCACCAGAGCCAGAGCCAGAACCATTCGACCTGTTCAAAGACGAGCCCCCCACCACCACCAATCTCTTCTCCGAGTCGTCTGTCCGTTTGTACTTGTTCGATAACAAAAACATGATTTCTTCGTACTCGGACGATTTGTGTAGCACCATTTCTTCTTGGTGTAATTTTCTTGGTGGCTTTTCCACACTAGCACGATGCGAGTGCACCAACTTGTAATCCTGAGATGTTTCGTCCCACACTTTCTCGGGGTACTCTGGTTCTGGGTGCAAAAGGTCATCTTGAATATATGGATTCAACGGCACCGACAAATCGAGCTTCCTATTGGTCAAAGTCAAGATTTCCGATTCCATTTGAAGGGACAATGGGTCCGTGAACTTGGTTAATGCCGAATCCGTATGGTATAACAAATCATAGTATAATGAAAGTTGAGTTGGCTTAAGAATGGTTCGATATGTTTTTGGTTTGGAAGGGAGCGTGGCTGAACTGGTAGTAGTGGATTCGGTAGTGGTTAGAGAACCATTTTTATCAGTCTTGCTACTGGAGACGGCTCCTGTAATGCCGGTGGTGTCATTTTTGGGATCGGTGGTGCTGGCCACCGAAACAGGCGTTGATTCCACCATATTTCGGTGATCGTACACCTGGAGTATTATACACCCATCATAGGGCTTAATAGCAAAATCTTTGATCAACTCACTCATCTCAATGGGAATCTCTTCTCTTAACACATGGTGCAAAAAGTCCTTTATCATGGGGGTATCTTTCGGTATTATATTGGAGTCGGGCGAGTTATTGAACCGATAGTGACCTTCATAGATATGGAACGTCATGGAGGGAGGATATTTGGCATATTTTCTCAAGATCTCCTCCGAAGTATAGGCAAACTCGTACCCTCTGATTTTCTTTTGCTTCAACTGTTGTTGTTGTCTCAATGCCAAAAGTTGCTGCTGTTTTTGTGCAGTGGTTAGCGTGGAGGAGCTCATTATTTCAGTTGCGTTGACCGTCGCTGACACCTGTTGGGATACCCCATTTCCGCCGTTGGATAATCTTGTCTCACTCATAAGAAACGCAGTAGATGCCAAAGGTTTGGAATATCAGTGAATATATGCGGGGGAAAAACGATTTTCTGTAATATACACAGCTATGGTTCACTTGAAAACCGAGTTCTGGCGTTTGATCACGAAAACGAACCCAGTATGGCGATGGATTGGTGCAATATGTGGTAGTATCTGTAATGCAACAGTGTAGTTTTGAGTAGGATCGCGAAAAGTTTCATGGGTGGGAGGTCACGTGACACACATATTACAGCAGGTTTTATATATATTATTATGCTCATAATCATTAAAGGTTGGACGAATCGCTGGTCAAGCAGAATTCGAGTAGCTTGAACAACTTTATCCTATCGACTTCACTAAATACCCATAAACCGTAGATTTCCCCAAGTAAGTTCTTGACTATGATCAAACTGTCGTTTAATTCCACGTCCATTTGCAGTATGCCATTGTTGTTGATTCCTTTAGGGAAGTAATGCTTTATCACATTATTTGGAAGCAATCCAATGGATAAACATTGGGGGTTACTTCGATTCAACAAGATTAATCCATAACAGTATAAGTTCTGTAAATCTTCAAAGGTCGGATAAAAGTTGTGCTGTGGCGTTTGGAAACCTCTTAAGTAAAGTGATAACGTGCCTTGGTAGTCTGTTTTGTTCCACTCTTCGGTGTTATCATCAAACTTGTAGATAACACAATATGAGGTGTTGTATAATAGTTTTTTTACCGATGGATCGTACCGACTTATGACATTATAGTTGAGGGTGTTTCTGTATAGTTCCAAAGCTTTCTTTCGGGACAACTTCTCCTGTGTGCCGTCGGTTTTCTTTTCTTCCTTTGGTTTCGCCATGATGAAGTATTAAAGAAGGAATCTTTCAGCGTTTTTTTGTGCGACAGAAAATGCCCATATTGGCCAAGACACGCATACTAATATGTATAACGAGCTCCCACTACCTAGCGAGAGAATTTCTGGACTTGAAATTCGATTTTTAGGATACATGGCGTATTAAGTGCAACGGCTTTACTATATACAGAACTTATTATGTGCAAGAGGTTCTGCACTCTATTCAGTCGTCATTTCAATATACTATGATCTCCCTATAAATTCACATTCGCGATTGCTTTCTATTTTATATACCATCTTTTCACATAAAAATGTTCAGAGTCTTTACCAAAACAGTCCTGTCTCCGCAATTGACCCGTGGATTCCGGTCTGCATCCCCGTTGTTCGTCAAAGTAGGAGATAAAATCCCAAACGTGCCATTGACGTTTGAAAAACCAGGAAATGAAATTAGTCTTGCCGAAGTGACTAAATCTGGCAAGTCCATCATTGTGGGAGTTCCTGGTGCATTTTCCAGTGGATGCACATTAACCCATATTCCAGGGTACTTAGAAAAGTTGTCTGCGTTCAAAGAAAAGGGGTACAACGAAGTGTACGTGGTAGCCGTCAACGATGCATTTGTCGTTGATGCTTGGGCCAAGACGATTGTAGATACCCCATCCGCACAAGTCACGTTCTTGGCTGATCCCAAAGGTGAATTTGTGGGAGCTTTGGACTTGAAATTCGATGCTTCGGCCTTTTTCGGTAACGAACGGTCTAAGAGATTTGCCCTTGCTGTTGAAGACGGGGTTGTTTCTCACACTTTCGTCGAGCCAGAAAACACTCCTGTTGACGTGTCAGCCGCCGCCAATGTGTTGTCAAGCCTCTAGAATCTAATACAAAGTTGTTTTCGTGACAAATGTAACTTTCTTCAGTATGAATCTCGCAACCTAAATTTTTCACCTGTTTTCTTATCTTCAATAATGCTAGTGAAATTAACGGCCAAATCGGTGTCCACAAGGATAGGAATACTACGCACACCATTACATCGTTCCCCACTTCCACAATTATACCCCCACCCCCACCAGACGCTTTTTTATCGTAAAAACTCCCAAGTTTCTCCTGAGGAAATCACAAAAGCTAAAAAATGGGTTGAGGCATTCACAGGCTCCAAAGTCCCAGTTCAAGAGTTTGAAATAACATACAGTAGGTCATCTGGTCCCGGTGGTCAGAAAGTCAATAAAACGTCGTCCAAAGCCACGGTATCTTTGAGCCCTGACCGATGGCTCAATCCCAAACACTGCTATTGGATTCCCCTGGCAATTTTACCTCAATTAGCTTCAAAAAAAATTCGATACGAGACGAAGTCTGGAGGGCTTCTTATACAAAGTGATACCCACCGAAACAGAGATATCAACACCACAGAATGCTTCAATAAGCTTGTGGATGAGATCAAACTGGTGGCATACTTTAGAGCAGAGTTAACCGAAGAGGAAAAGAAGAAGTGGGACGATCTTAGGGATATTGCCAAAGAGAAACGGTTATTTAACAAGAAAAGACAGGGAGATAAGAAAAAAAGCAGGTCGTGGAAATTCGACTTGTGAATACCACCCGTACACCACATCCTTGCAGCAGTATATCTTTGCTTAACTATATAACATCTGCGCGTTTTTGCGAAACAAAAATTTACCTTTGATATAATGTCTACAACCAGGCTTGATGAGCCTATTAGAGAATGCGCTGTCACAATTGATACCTTTGTAACAGGCGCGGTAGAATCCGGTGCTCACACGGCGTTGATTTTTAACCCGGTCAAGCTCACAGCTTTTGAAACTGTGCCGTTTTTGCTCAAACAATGTATACCTGAGGAACTTAAATACGACATAACGGCTCCTCTCCAAACGACAGAGGACGACAAAGACGCCCTAGGTAAAGAGATCAGTGACTTCAATGCTTCTTTGTTCCAAAGAGTAAAGGAAACGGTATATTATGGTGGGTTTGAGTCAGTGACGAAGGGACATGTTAATTCGATAATCAACAGCAGCAAAGAGAAATCTGCACCCCAAGTCAACATTGGAGATGTGGTAGAAGGGGAGACCGTGGCGATAGAAGTAGACGAGGCCGCTGCTTCTAGCTACAACTGCATGTTTGTCACGTTAGATCTTGCCATTTACGTGGCGTCAGAGGACAAAACATTAAAGCGGTTATTCCATCGTCTCGTATCCACCATCCTGGAAATACTTCTGGAAATATCAAGCAAGCAGCTCGGTATATTCTGGAACTACATGGAATCAAGAATACCATTGCTCGAGTTATACGTGTTCAATAAAGCCGTTACCGGTGACAGAATCGCCCTTCTTGAGATTTGCAACCCTTTAACCGACAAGTATTATAGGAAGACGGAAGGAGGTGAGAACAACACCTACAAGAAGGACTCATTCAATGACTCAATCCAGGCCAGAATCAGGCAGTTTGTTAACAATTTGTTGAGTTTGGAAGATAATACGGGGTTGAATAAATACTTTTCAGTTGCAGGAAGAGCAGTACCCGAGGCCGATGCTATTAAAAGGCCCAGTAGTTTTGTGCGTGACATCATAACGTGCCTTAAGTTATTCCGGGACCCTTACACCTACATGAAACCCAACAGAATAAGAGACCTTCGAGAGGGATCAAATGCTTGCAGAAGAGTCTTTGATGAATTGATGGCGAAGGAAATGGCTTATTTACGCAAGACTAAATCCGATCCATTTTTGTATAAACCCGAACTTACAGGGGCTTTTCAACAGAAGTATTCCGAAGTCGAATACTTCCCAGAAGTGTATTGGCAGGGAGTTTTTAACGTTCTTGAATCATCACGAGATGAGCTGGAACAAATCCGGGACATTCTAGACGACACCAAGATGAGAGAAACATTTCTTGTACAGATTGTGATGATGGGTAACTTTTTCAGTGAAATGAACGCCATTTATAGGAAGCAATTTCTCCAAGAACTACCACCCAAGACAAAGCATATTACAGACGAAGTGGTCAATGAACAAATAGCCATGACTTTCAGCAGAATAAAGAAGCAAGCAATCCATGATTTAAGGACAGTGGAGTCATCGTTTTCGTTTCTTTTCTCGAACATTTTAGTTCTTGAGAGGCATTGGTGGAAGTGGTTAGTGTACAATAAAGAGCCAGAAACCCAGAAGCCGCTATTATCGGACAAACTTTTGACGGAAGATGAGCTTACAGCAACTAGGGAGTTGTTCAACTCGGCTTATCCATTGAAAGAAAAGAGGTATTTCAGCGTTTTTGCAACACCGCAGCTTTCGAGAAGAATGAGAGGTAAGCGTGGACTAGAGAACATAGAGATTAAGAGATGGGAAGAAGACGACGATGCGATGGACTTTGAAGAGTCGAACGGAGATTTGAAGAATGTGGGGGTTTGGAAGCAGCACCGTCGGAAAAGACAGCATCAGTGGATGCAGTTTGGGAGCATGTTAACAGAGGAGGTTGTTGGTAGGGAGAAGAAGGAAGAGGTAGAGGAGGAGAAGGGAGAGGTAGAGGAGGAAAACGGCCAAAAAGAGGAAGAAGCTAAAGAAGAGGAAGTCAAAGAGGAAGTCAAAGAGGAAGTTGAAGAAGATGAAGTCAAAGAGGAAGTCAAAGAGGAAGTCAAAGAGGAAGTAAAAGAAGATGAAGTTAATGAAGAAGAAGAAAAAGAAGAGGAAGCTAAAGAAGAGGAAGTCAAAGTTGAAGTTAATGAAGAGGAAGTCAAAGAGGAAGTTGATGAAAAGGCGACAGAAGATCTCAAAGAAGACGACACCAAAGACACCACCGGGACCAAAGAGACACTGCCGCCTCCCCCTCTCGACGCCATGCAAACAGACCCCTGACCTCTTTTGTCACACACACTATCTTGTATCGTATATAGGTTTTTCAATGCAAAACGCGTATACTCAAATCATCGCCAAGTTACATCTGTTATCACATTTTCTTGTCCTATAATGGCAATTATCGATATGAAGGTACCTCCCTTGGACGATAGGCCCATCACCAGGTCCCGATCCAAAAACTTACTGGACGAAGTAGAAGGGGAAGGAAAAAACACAATAGTCACCGACCTCCCAGTTGACATATCACAAATGGATTCGCCAAAAAAACGGCCTGTGTCCCGAAAACGTTCCAGAACCCGGGCACGGATCAAGAGGAGGAAGATGATGGACCACACAGCTTCACCTTCGCCGCACTCTTCTCCTGTTAAGAAAAAGGATGTGAATCCAGAACACCCCAAAGAACAAAAGAGCCAGGAACAAGCCCAGAAAGCAGGTCAAAAGGGCCAGGAACAAAACAAAAATATAGCAGCCACAAAACCACTGGACGCATCCCCTACTAAAGTTTCCAAAAAGACACAAGAGATAAAAAAACATCAAGAGTTACAAAGAGCACAAGAGAACCAAAAAACACAAGAGACACAAAAAACTGATATGACACAGGAAGATCCACTGCAGCACAACGGTCTCATTCCCATAACAGACGAGCTCATAAATACTCGTTCCAACGTACCGGACCTCATAGACCCGTCAACCATGACCGACCTCAATTCGTCACCCATAAAGGCTGCAGCTCCCTTATTGAGCTCTTCTCCTACGAGACGAACAAAAAATGTGGTGTTTTCTGACAATTTGACCAGCGATGTGCCGTTCTTACCGGAAGATGGAACCACTGTGCCTGTATGCGTCAATGCTGCTCCCAAAAGACCTATATTGAAATCAGGATTCCCCGAAGAAGTCCCCTCTTCACCTAAGATCCATAAAGAAACACCTTTCTCTAAAATCAACTTCCGGCCGGAATTGGAGTCGTTTTGGTCCAAAGGAAACATTGTCCAACTACCTCCACAATCGCCCCTAGTGCATAAGTTGATCCTGGGTTGCATCACGGTGTTGAAAAATAAATCATTTAACAAACGGTTCGAAGTGTACGCTTCTTTCAACCACAATTTCAAAATCAACACCGCCGAATTCAACCAATCCGTGCTTGTGCCATTGAAGCTGGCATCTCCCTCTAAAGCCCAAGAGACAAAAAACTACGTGTCGATTCTTTCGGCATTAGTACAACGAGACATTTTGGCCATTGAAGAACTGCTTAATTTAGCAGAAGAAGATATGAAAGAGAACCAGGCTTCCAATTCCGGCAAAAATGATCCCTTTTGCACCCGTACCATCAGCCAGGCCTTGAAAATGATCTCTTACTTTATGACAGACCCAGAATTGAATAATCACATCAGTGTTGAAGATTCAAGGTGGTTTTACATCCATGCAGCAACAATTATCATTAAGCCCAAAGTGTCGAAATCCATGGTAGGGCCATACGTGGGAATCATCAAGGAGTGCAAGTTTGGCCTCAAGAAGAAAAGATTGATCTTCAATAGCGTCAATGGCATGGATATACCAGAACACATGCTTTTTGCCATTTTGAACATGAAAAGCTTCCCCAGCACTTCTTTGGTGACAGAACGGTTTGCAGCCATTAAAAACTTTGTTCAGAGCTTCCCATTGATGATGGTCAACAACTTCCAGCATTGGTTTGAAGTGTATCTAATGAACTTATGTGATTTGTCCAATCCATTCTATTCCAAGGTTATAAATTCCGCCATGATGTCGTTACTCGAAATTTCAAGGGTTTATATCCGTAATAAGGAGGCCAACTTCATGGTCAACCAATGCCTCGATAATTCCGTCTGCAAAAGCTTCAGATCATTCTCATCAGAAGAACAAGCGGTATTAAACACCGATCCGTCTGTCAACACCACCAATTATGATGTTCTTCTCGTGACAATCGAGGGGCTTGTGGATTCCAGAAAGTACAAGGCTGCAGTAGATCTTTGGGTGGGGATGTCGCTTCTCTGCTGTGACAAAGATAAAGGGTTTGAAAAGTGGAATAAGATCGATAGTTGGATCAATATCTTGAAGGGAATTGCCTCGATACAAGATCCCAATGCTCAGACGACTGCAATTTGTGGCTGGAAAGCGGTGGTATACAATTTATGTGTTTCTGACCTCGATGAGTTCGATAAGTTTGTGGCCACTAATGATTTGACGTTCTCAGATGCATCTTATCAGGTGTCGGAACGGTTGCAAAATAAATTCGACTTGTTGTTGGCAATGTTCAAAAGCATTAATATTACGGTCCTCAGCCAAGAATCTCTTGCGGCCGTCAATGGCATTATTTGGACTATTTTTTATTGTCTTTTGAATCTGCAGTCTGGAAAATCAACTAGATTTTTGGACGTATACTGGGACAAAGTCGTGGTTCCTATATTTCAATTGTTCTATTTTGAGAAATCAACGGGGAGAAGTGTTTTGCCTATGGGGGTACGGACCTTATTGAAGCTCACCAAGAGAGACATGGCAGATTCGCTGAATTATCATACCCTTAGGTGTCTTTCCAATGAACCTTTGACTATCAGCGAGATAAATTCTCTTGACACAAAATGGGTTTGCAATAATGGAGAAAGAATAATGCTACTCGTGCAGAAGATCTTATTCCTGAAAGGAGTACGAGCAGGGGTCAAGTTTTCACTCTTACATGTGTTGAACGACGTTTATGAAGACCCTGTCTTGAAACTAGTGCCATTATCCCCCCACGGAGCTAAAATTAAGGCCATAATATACCATACTATGGTGGAGACTTTTGACGGAGTTCAACTTGATCCCGAAGGAGTGGTTAAATTGTTCCGGTTTGCCAAACTGTTGTTAGGTCTATCTAATATGATGAGTGTTGATGGTTTACAGGATAATTCTGGTGATATTTTGGCTTTTCTTATTAACATCGTGTCTACTTTCCCGGATGATCAGAGGGAGATCACTATCTCCAAGCTACTTGACCTTATCGAGCCTTCTAAGTGTTTTTTTCTCATTGCTTATTTGGTCAAATTTCACTTGATTGACCAAGAATCAGCTTTGATCAAAGAGAGATTGAAGTTGTGCAAAGCCGACATTTCATCTACAGTTGAAGTTTGCGTTGTGGGGATGCTTTTTGAGGTTCTATTTGTCAATTACAATCTGTTTGCAAAGAGCATTATCCAGTCCATGGTGTTACTAGATGAATGTCGTTTCGAAGAGACCATTACCCGGATAACAGTGCATCGGTGGACATTACCAATTCTCAAGTTTTACTTGACTTTAGTGGACCCTGCCCCGCACAGTTTTGTGAAACGAACTTCTAGTAACTTCATATTGCTAAAGTTTGAAAAGGAACAAACTTTTTTGGAAATGGTTAATTTTTTAATTATTGAAAATCCATACATGGATATCAGTGATTTACGAGATCCAATGATGAGAAAATACCAACAATCGAGCCACACCGCCAAAGAAGTGTTCCGTTCGCTTTGGATGCAGTACCTCAGTATTTTAGAGAATGACAACAGAGTGGAGTTGCTAGACCAGAGTCTTATGTGCAGCTTGCAAAACGACATTGTTCCACCTGTGGTTGATTGTTTGAAGTACCCCCTTTACCATGAAGCGTTGGCAGTTAGAAACAAAGAGGCTATGTTGACTGCAGAAAAAGACACTCAGATAATCGAAAATGGATCAAGAACTGTAAACAGCACAAGAACTGAAAATGGTTGCAAAAACATCGATGACATAACCAACGATACTGGGTCATCAGGCGATGAGTCGGACGCACAAGACCAGTTTTCCCTGGAGACAGGCAACGATTCAGAGGTCAATGATAGTTTCATTGTCACAGAAAGAGAACTAAGTAGTGAAGACTCCATCAAAGAGATCCAAACAGCCCTACAAGTGCCAGAATCATTCCCCACCAAGAATTATCTGCAAGCCTCCATTGAACAATTGCTGCAACTAATTCGCAAAATCGATGACCCCACTATAAAAGATATGTCCAAAACCCAGCAGGAACAGCTCGAACTCCAGCTTTTACGCTTCATGCTCCACATAAAAACCGTAAGGTCAGAAAACCGGTGAGGGGGACAGAAAAAAAGATCCTGAAACTTCCTATTTGAAACGTCCTAGTTGAAAGGTCCTGATACCCTTCCCCGTAAGCATTAATCAAGTATGGTATGCATATTAAAATATAGAATCAATACCAAAATAATAAAATATATTCTTATATTGAAAATGAGAAAATTTTCTACCGAAATATTTGTACGCGAGATAAACTGATGAGCCTTATCGCTTATAATGTCCACCAATAAGCGTAAAAGAGAACCTGTTCCCGTCAAGCGCGGAAGAAAGCCTTCGGACGGTATGACCAAAGCGAAGGCCCGTAAGCTCAGAAAAAGGTTATCTAATAGGACCAAGAAAGAAAGCAGTGATGTTCAAGAAAACCAATTCGACTCATTGCAAGATGTGTCTGATTCTGACCTTATGTTCGACCACAGCCACAAAGGAGAAGATATTGTGCTCAGAGACGATTACGATGACAGTGAGGATGAGATGGTGCGAGGGGAGAGTGACAGTGATGAGGTGGTGATAGAATCAGATAGCGAAGATGCACTGGCTTCGAAAACATCCAAAACCAGTGTGGTGGCCACAGAGGCAGATAAACCTGCGGGTAACGATCTTACCACGAACACAGACTACATAGGATTTGGATTTGAGTCGTCGGAGGACGAAAATCAACCAGAGGATGAGAATTATTCCGATGATGGGGTCATAAGTAACGATGAAGGCGACCGAGTGAACGCTATTTTGCCCATTTCTTTATACCCCTGGATCAAGGCCCATGACCACTCCAAACAAAAAGAGATTGCAGACTGGCTCACCATGGAAATGAAGGACTTTGTCAACTATATTTCCCCCTCCAAAGATGAAATCACTGCCCGAAATTTGGTGGTGAAAACTTTGAATACTAGTATCCAGGAGTGCTGGCCGGGGGTGGAAGTGCAGGTGTTTGGCTCCTTTGCCACAGACTTATACTTGCCGGGATCGGATATCGATATGGTGGTGATATCGCCTAATGGAGACTGTGAAAATAGGCACAAATTGTACCAGTTATCGTCTTTTTTGAGATCAAGAAAACTCGCTAAAGATATCGAAGTGATTGCTGGTGCCAAGGTTCCAATCATCAAGTTTGTGGACCCGCAAACAAACATCCATCTTGATATCTCTTTTGAAAGAACAAACGGTATACAGGCAGCGAAAAGGATACGGAAGTGGTTGGACTCTACACCAGGTCTAAGAGAAATTGTACTCGTAGTGAAACAGTTTTTACGAAGCCGGAAATTGAATAACGTTCATGTGGGGGGTCTTGGTGGATACTCTACCATTATTTTGTGTTATCATTTTTTAAGACTTCATCCTAGAGTATCGACCAATTCAATGGATATTTTGGACAATTTGGGAGCGTTGTTGATTGAGTTTTTTGAACTTTACGGTCGGAATTTCTCCTACGATAACTTAATCTTGGCAATAGACTCCCATAATGATCTTCCCATATACCGTAAAAAGAGCCATTATCGGGCCCTAGATACCGGACGGAACCCGTTCACCCTCGTGGTGCAGGATCCCGATGATGGTGCCAATAACATTACCCGGTCATCATATAACCTCAGAGATATAAAGAAGGCTTTTGGAGGGGCATATCAGATTTTAGTGGACCGGTGCTATTATTTAAATGCAGCCTCGTATAAGGGAAGAATAGGACAGCTGATTTTGGGAGATATCATCAAATTCAGAGGAAAGGAAAGAGACTTCAATGATGATAGGAACTTGGTGGTCAACCATGCGTTGATCCGTCATGACCAACACCCCAAAAAAGTGGTCAAAACCAAAGAAGTGCAGGTGATCGATGACGAAGTGAAAGTGATCCACGACGAAGTGAAAGTGATCAATGTGGACGAAAGTGACAACGACAACCAGGTGGTGGAGGTTTTTTCAGATGTGACGGTGGAAAGTGACGATGTTCCCTCTTTACCTGCCAAACCTGTCAGAAGACGAAACCCCATCAAACCTAAGCTCAAAGCCAGCGATCTAATATTGGGACACGACACTGAATCGGACGAAGAAAACACCCCTTCCAATGGCGTCGACAAGAACGCCAAGAGAGATTACTGGCGACAGAAAGGATTAGAATTGTAATATAGCAATAGTTAGGTACTGTACATATAAAGTCTAGCAACAGCTGTTGCTCTTTGAAGTGAATTGGTTATTTAGGAAATTGATACTGTGGTCATGATTATTGGACTCTGCTTCTTCTTCAAGTCGTTGGTAATGTTCAGTAAAGAAGGAATCAGGGATTTGGTGGATAATTCTATCAAAAATATCATCTATGCCATCTCCTGTTTTACTACTGGTAATAAAGTGATCAATATCTTTATTTTCCAGTATAAAAGAACCCACTATCACATTATTCGTGGACTCCTGCAAGTCCAGCTTTGTCCCCACCAATACAATCTTTATAGAAGATTCAGTATCACTTTCGTTATTCAACTTTAGCTGTTCGATCCAATATTTCCCTTTTGAAAGACTATTTTCAATATCTGTCAAATCGTAGCACACCAACGCCACTTTGGCATTCCGGTAGTACATGGGGGTCAACGACCGATACCGTTCCTGCCCCGCAGTGTCCCAGATTTCGAATCGGACCTTCCTATCAGAAGAACAATAGTCTTTTGTGATAAACGCAGCCCCGATAGTATTGGCTAATTGGGTGTTGAATTTGTTAGTGGTAAATCGATGAACCAAGGACGTTTTACCTACGGATGACTCTCCCAATACTACCACCTTGTACAGCGGACATGGTAACTCGGGTTGAGACATTTATAAGGAGATAAAGAGAGATAAAAAGAGAGATAAATGTCGCAAGTCGTTATATTTAAATCTTTCGCGATAATGTACATACTTCTCTTCCGTCACCTACAGACCTCTAATTTTTATGCAGATCCTGACTCCTCAGCCCCCTCGTCCAAGTTCATGTCATCTAACTCATCCAACAACTCATCAATATCGATTTGTGGTGCATCGTCGTCGTCGGCCATAACACTTTCCTCATCAACTTCGCGAATGGCTGGGGCTTCACTCTTATACAAGTTAATGGCCTGTCTCATTTCTTCATCTTCTTCTAATTCTTGCAAAAATAACTCGTAGTCTCTTTCGGCTCTTTCTTGCTCTTGTCTTGCTTGTCTAGAATCGTCAGCCATTCCACCTATATCTTTGTGCTCTCTGGCCATTCTCTTCAATTTCCAGTTTCTATTCTTGGATTTACGTGATTTTCTTGGGTAGTGTTTCTTCAACAAAATCACTTCGGGGGTGTTATCAGTATCCAAAGAATCCCATAAGTCCGAGTTGAAGTTGGAGTTGGTGAGGTAGTATCCGAGGCAGGAATCTCCTGGGTGCAAAATAGCCCCAAGATGAGACCTCACATAATAGGAATTATCGTTCACTCCCAAGTCACTATCTCTACAAACAGTGACATCTGCCAATACATGCTTTCCTCTAACTTCACCAGTAGGTTCAACGTCCAAAACCACAAATTCTGTTAATTGAGTAACATTAACCAAAGCCTGAAAAGGAGCTCTCCAGTACATCAGAGCTTGTAAGTCAACTGATTGTAAAGTGAATGGATCCAAGAAATGGATCATGTTACTGATTTTAGAACATAATACTAATCTGGAAATATTCCCCAAGGAATGAGCCAATTTTTTGGGCAAGACAACCAAATCATCACGACAAATGGGAACCAATTCAACAGAATATGCAAACTTATACGTGTTAGATCCCGATTGGATATCTTGACTCACCAACTCTTCAGACTTTTTATACTTCAAAGGAGTCACTGCACTTAAAAAGTCAAGCATCTTCACGGCATGATTTTTTTGGGAATAAAAGAAATCTAACCCGTCGGCCGACTCCTGGATGGAAACGGTATCTTGGTGAGCATTGTGTCTCAATATTAACTGTTCCAAGTACAAAAATGTTCTTTTATGAGGCACCTTTTGTCTGATTTGCACCGTTGCTCTCCAGGTATTAGGAGTGTATGATTTAGCACAGTCTGGACATTGCATGGCCACCACCACATATACCACTTCAAAGGCTTGTTGAATAATGGTATTATTCATAGCCTCTCCTTGAACTGTGATCTTGATTCGAATACGACGGGAATGCGGCTCTGTCCAGATAAATGAAGCATCCACCAATCTGAGTTTATTTAACCCTTTTAATCTCTTCAAGCACAATGCCAATAACTCTCTGGATTCCAATTCTGCCTTCAACCATTGGGCTGGTGGAGCTAGGAACCGTTCACAGTTTCTGCAAAACGAGACGTTTGCTTCTCTTGGGATTCCTTGAGTAATATCCACTGTCAATTTAATACAATCGTAACACATCACCATTCCGGTGGACCCGTCCATGGGCACACCACAGTTGCAGCACAACACAGTGGCCATTTGAGGTCCTGTTTCTTCCATTTGTGTGTAGTTCGACATACTTCAATAAGATCAAAAAACTGCAGAATCTTCAAAACTTTCTTAGTAATAAAAAATTTCAAGTCATCCTCATCTCAAAACCTGCATATATGTATTTAGATCTTTTGTATATTTTTGCGCGCCAAAACCACAAACTGGAAATTAAGCTGAAAATCTCGAAATCAGCTCAATAGCTTAGGTTTTTAGGAAGCACAATAATCAATCGACGTAATGGTTGATAGAAAGAGACACGCTTTTCGAGGTGGTGCTGGAGCCCAAAACAAGAGGGCCAGGGGAAACGGCGTGGTGAAGAAGGAGAACACTCAACGCGTTGATAACGACGAGGAACAGAGCGAAGAAGAGGATGAAAAAGAGGAGGACGAGGATGAAGAAAAAGAGGACGAGGAGGAAGAAGATGAGGAGGATGAGGAGGATGAAGATGAGACGGGGCAAGTGGAGGAGGTCGATGGGTCTGTGACGCCGAAGGGTGCAAATGGACACATTCAGAAAGCAATCAAAGAAGAAGATAGTGATATAGAAACAGACACAAAGGACGAGAAAGAAAAGACGAGTGAACCTGAGGAGGAGGATGTAGACGCAGACGAGGAAAACGATGCAGAAGGAGACGATGAAGAAGAGGAAGAAGAAGAAAAAAAGCGGATCGCCACGTTCTCTTTTGATGGGGTGGAGTACTCGTTCAAAGAAAGGCCTTCTGTCATTGAGGAGAAAAATGGCAAGATAGAATTTAGGGTGGTGAATAATGATGATACTAAAGAAAATCTTATGGTGTTGACGGGACTCAAAAACATTTTCCAGAAACAATTACCCAAGATGCCTCGAGAGTATATTGCTAGATTGGTTTATGATCGGTCGCATTTATCGGTTGCAGTGGTTCGGAAACCATTGACTGTGGTTGGTGGTGTGACATTTAGGCCCTTCAACAATCGAAAGTTTGCCGAAATTGTTTTCTTTGCCATTTCATCTACGGAACAAGTTCGAGGTTACGGGGCCCACATGATGAACCACTTGAAGGACTATGTAAGAGCCACGTCCCCAATTAGGTACTTCCTCACATATGCTGACAACTATGCCATTGGTTATTTTAAGAAACAGGGATTCACCAAAGAAATAACTCTCGACAGATCGGTTTGGATGGGGTATATCAAGGATTATGAGGGGGGAACCCTTATGCAATGTGAAATGTTACCATCCAACCTCCGATACCTTGACGCAGGTAAAATCCTACTTCTACAAAGAGCGGCCATTGAAAAGAAAATCAAGGAGAAGTCCAATGTTCATGTGGTGCGTGCTGGCTTACAAGTATTCAAGACCAACAAAAACATCACATTGAAATATGAGGATATTCCTGGATTGAAAGAGGCCGGGTGGCTGGAAGTAATGGACAAGATGGCACAAAAGCCTAAGAGAGGTCCTCATTACAATTTCATGGTTACATTGTTATCTGAATTAACCAATCATCCCTCAGCTTGGCCATTTTCCATAGCCGTCAATAAAGACGAAGTGGGAGACTATTATGATGTTATTAAAGAGCCCATGGATTTGAGCACCATGGAACTGAAACTCGAAAATGACAAGTATGAATCTTTTGACCAGTTTCTTTATGATTCGAGACTAATTTTCAACAACTGCAGAGCCTATAATGCGGAGACAACTACCTACTATAAGAATGCGACTAAGCTTGAGAAGTTCCTCAATAACAAAATCAAAGAGGCACCGGAATATGCCCATTTCTTGGAATGATTGTATTATGAATCACGAATAACGATAAAAGTACCTGTAAAGTGCCAAACTTCTCTGATATTTTGAAATGTGGTTCTCACGATTAAATGCATGTCTTGATATTTTGCAACAAAAAGCAAGTAAATGCGAGAATTTATAATCAAAATCCCAATATTAAATTTAACGCAAATGGCTCCCACCGTATACTCGTACCAAGATTCAGCTGATGTGGCTGCAGCCCTCGGTAAGTACATCTTGAAAATCCAAGACGATGCCATCAATGCCACCGGAAAGTTCAAAATAGCCGTCTCTGGTGGCTCATTGGGTAAAGCCTTGAAGAAAGCTTTAATTGATAACGAACAAGTTTCTGGACAGGTTCAATGGGACAAATGGGAAGTTTACTTTAGTGATGAGAGATTGGTGCCATTATCGCACGAAGACTCCAATTGTGGGTTATTTATAAAGCTGGTAACTGATCATTTACCCAAAGGTGTAACCAAGCCCAAAATCGTGTCCATAAATGAGTCTTTATTAACTGGTGAAGCCGGACAAGTCGAGGGGGCAGACATCGAAAAGGATCTTGCCATTACCAAAGACTACGAGTCGAAGTTACCTGCAGATGGAAAGATGGACCTTGTGTTATTGGGATGTGGTCCCGATGGTCACACTTGCTCATTATTCCCGGGACATAAATTATTGCAAGAACGTAGCCAACTAATTGCCTACATCAACGATTCGCCAAAACCACCCCCAAGAAGAATCACATTCACGTTTCCGCTTTTGGAAAAGGCCTCCTTCTTGGCTTTTGTGGCCGAAGGTGCTGGTAAAGCAGGTATCTTGAAAGAGATCTTCAATGATTCTACATCGAAATTGCCATCTAAATTAGTGAATAATTTGGAAAACGTTTCGTGGTTTGTGAACAACGACGCTATTAATGGTGTGGATGTGATTCACTCCAAATACTAGGTCCAGCACAGACCTAATTACAGCCACACAAAAGACATCTCCACAAATACACATCCATCGCCGTTCCTGTACTTCCGAATAATGCGACCTCTAAATCTCAAAAACAATATCAACATTAACCACTGACAATGAGTACGTAATGAAACCCCCGCATCGCGCGCCAATACTAACAACACCAGACGCTCTAGGTGTAAGCTTGTGGCTCTGTCCGAAAAATAACACGCCATTGCATGACAAACTAACGACGCTCATGGGTTCTTTAAATACATTATTCCCCGGACTGCCCCCGAAATTCGATCCCCATATTACCATTACCAGCAACATACCCATCGACTTGAACGATCCCCATGATGAAGTGGATAGGGTGCTATCGGCCGGAGTGGCGGCGTTGAATTCGTTACCCAAAAATCACACTAATTTGGTGACCCTAGGGAAACTCGACAGTCAAAGAAAGTACTTTAAGAAATTGTATTTTCTGGCCCAGAAAGACCCCAATCTTCTTTCACTAACTAGGATCATTCGGGAGCTATTTGTCATATTACCATCGAAGATCAATTTGGAGAATCAGAAGGAAAACCCTCATTTATATCGCAAAGATAGCCACGGGGCGTTAGTAAAGAGATCTCATATAAAGAACAAGTCAGATGAAGATTTGGCCCCGGCCAAGCCGCTTGATATGGACCGGTTAAATCAGGAGGCTGCGATTGAGGCTGCTCACTGGTGTCAAAATGAATACGACCCACACCTTTCTTTAGTGTATAGCGACATTCATCCAATTGATAGTGCATTGTGGAGAACCATCAAAACAAGGATACAGGACTACTTGAACATAGATGACTGTGATTCTAAGGACCTTGTGGATAATGGGTTATCTTGGGACGGAGGAGTGCTCAAGTTGGTGCTAACGGAGGGGGATGTTAATGATTGGATAGTTTTGGGCAGTGTAGATTTGCACTAGGAATGGTCAATGGTCATATTTGTATGGTGATTTCCCAGAAGAATAGATCGTGGTCAATGGGTTTTTCGGTATTTAGTGTTTACCAAGAATAGACCAATGTGGTCAATGGCTAATTTGATATTTAGTATTTAACCTGGTTAGGTACCTAGGTATAAGAACTAGTCACAATTTTACAGATTTAATCATGATATTATTTACAAGGAGACGGGAATAATATTTACAAAACTAGGTCATTTACTAGTAGGAATTAAGCAGATATCTTGGTTAAATCCACTTGCGATGCCGGTATTGCTGCCAATTCCCCATCGGTGTAGGAAGCTCTGAAAAAGGAATAATGTAACACCACATCGTCAATAGTTCTCAAATCTGGATCTCCTGCAAACTCTGGGTCAATGAAAAAGAACACAGGCATGTCTACTTCTTCACCCGGTGCCAATCTTTGCTCCTCAAAGCAAAAACACTGGATTTTGTTAAAGTACCCTGCCACTTGCTCAGGAGTCACAGAATAAGTAGCCATACCAATAATGTCTTCATTAGACATGTTCTTTGCTCTGTAAAAGGCTAAAGCAGTTTCTCCCGGCACCACATACACTTCTCTTTGAAGAGGAGTGAACTTCCACGGTAAAATCCCGGATGATTGACACGTAAACGACACTCGGATCCTCTTATTGGTATTCACAGGTATTAACTTATCTTTTGTGAACTTTGAAGCATCAGTGATAGGTTCTCCACCCCATCCTGTTCTTTTACAAAGGGCCCGGTATAACGGTACCGCCACAAATGCTAATGCCAAAAAGAAAACTCCCAATGAAACAGCATAGTTGGTGGATGTTTGCATTCGGTACTTCTGTTGCGCAGCCCTTTCCTTCTGAAGCTGTTGGAAGTTTTCTGTGTAAAGCTTACTTTTCTCATGTTGGGAAAGATCCAATAATAATCTTGAATTATGTAATGATCTGGAAACTAAAACCGTCCCCAGAAAATGATTTTTATTCACGGCCCATGACAAATTTGCTCTCCAAATCAACCCGTTTGTGTTTCGGTGTATGCACCACTTCACACCAGTGGTTCCAATCAACCTGTTCATTTTGATATAAAAAAATGTTTAATTTTTTATGGTGCGATGTAAGATTTAGTGGAGAGTAGACTGTATATTATAGACAAAACTACAATAACCTGTTCAATTGCTCCAAGGAATATTCATCAGTCATGGAAACTAAGTTGCTGAATTGTTCTTCTGTTGAACTCTGCCTTAATCGTCTCACAACCTGGACCATATAATCTTTGATATTGACGTTGAAAACGGGATCGTATTTTTGCAACAATTCAATATATCTGAGTTTTTCACCATTTTCTTTGATATCAGAATCCAAGTACCTGTAGTCGTCGATTTCCTCGTAAATCAAATTCAGTTGATAAGCCTCCACCTTACCAGTTCCATCCTCTTGAACCTCGTCTAGAAATAATAGTGTGTTTTTAATCACGGCAGGAAATAACGACACAAATGGTTGTTCATTACTAAGTAGCGATAACAATGCCATTAAATTCACTTTCTTGTTCCTAGGATTCCCGTTATTGGTGTAATATTGTAGCCATGTTTTCAAGAACGAGTTAGCATCATTGAAATAGTGTAACATTTGCTTGAAAAAATCAGTACTGCTGTATGAAAGCCTTGAAAGGATAAGCAATATCTTATTGGCATTGACTATGGACTGATTCTCGTCCATTGCATATGATATCATGGAGTTGATCAACCCACTGTCGAGCAACGGCTTGAGGAATTGGTTATTGCTGGAGTTCTGGAGGAAAAGCACGTCCATCAACGAAATAAATATACTAAAAGAATCATCTCTCATATTTGGCAAATATCCCGAAAGAATTCGGAATAATCCACACACAGATTCATTACTGAACACCTCTGGCGAAAGCAAACTATAACTTCGGATAACAGATAATATCAATGGCAAGACTTCGGTTGAATTCATGAGCCCGTAGTCTACCAAACCAAAGAGTTTGTTGACATTGGTTTTCTCGTTGGTGTCTGTAGGAAAAAACTGCAATAATGACAACCATAAGTCATAACCATCTTCACTCAACAATTGATAGTTCTCAAGGTTTGTGGTTCCGTCGCAACATCCTTTAATTAATGGAATTGAAATGTTGCAGGCCAAAACCGAGTTTTCATTTAAACAAATGATAAGATGTTTCAAAATTCTTATCAAAGAATTCTTCAAGATGTTTTCGTTTTGAGAATCAGCATGCTCCCAGTATCGAGGAATTATAGACAACATGGTTACCAACACATCATAATCAATTAGTGGGTTACACCTTTCAATCAACACGGCTAACGTTTTCAAGATAAAAAGCTTGGATTCCGTGAAGCTCATGTCATCCAAAATCACCACCAAATTTTCCATAAAACCGTTTATATATGGCTTGAAATGATGCTTATTGAAATCCCAATCATCGATAATAGTTCTCAAACATTGAATAGCACTTAATTTGACAACCTGATCGTTGATTTTATTTGTGTCCGACAAAAGTTGCAAAAGAAACTTGTAGATTTCAACTCTGCTTTCGGGAGAACAATCGATTCTTACCCACTCCTTTATAATAAGACAAACTCGTCTTTTTACAATCTTATTGTCCATGTGCTCATTTTTGAGACCCATGGGTATGAACACCTCTTTTAATAACTGGTTAAAATTCACTCTATCAGCAATAGAATCGGCAGAAAGCTGAAAGCAGCACAAAATCGAATCTTGCACTAGGATCTTATTGTCATTGTTCAACAAATTATTGGATATTTTGGCAAGTAGATAATCGCTCAATTCATTCTTGAAATATTTGATTAGATCTTGGAAGAAGTTCTCAGCACAAGGTCTTATTTGGTATTCCCAACTGGAAGAAACCTCTTCGTTGCACCATTCTTCCGGCTCCAATAACCAACTTTCCAAGTCAGATGGAGTTAGTAACAAATACCAATTAATGATTAAATCACAAAGCTCTTGAACTGTGTGCTGATTGAAAAAACTAGTGGTCAACTTCTTTATTGACTCGTTGATATCATTCTTGTCTTTTGGTTGTTTCAAAGTCACAGCTCCTTTTTTGAATAAGTAGTTCATGAGTTTCTTAATAATTGTGAATCCCTTCAAGGCTATTATTTGCCAAAAATCATTCTCCTCGGTACCAGTGTGGATCTTTTCGGCGTAGGTTTGTAGGTAATTCAAATAAAATGCAATGATATCATTACAACAGGGAAGAAGAATGAAACTAGTGGGATTCACGCTGATTATATTGAAGTATAGTTTGCTGTAACACTTTGCATACCGTTCAATCAAATCAGACGAATACTTATCATGTTCGTTAATTAAAAGTTGGAGATGCTCCACACTGACTTTTAAAAAATCGGAAATATCTCCCACTTTACTTATTTCATCATAGCTTTCAGGAATCAACCTTCGAAGATTTTTTAATACCAAATAACAGATCTCCATGACCCCTAAATCCAAAGAACTAGTCCATTCATGAAAAAATTTCTGGTACAATTTCACCAACAACGGGATTATAACTGGTGACTTACTTTGCATGGCTATTCTTGGTCTACCAATTCGAACTGCAGATAATGCCTTGATTATCTGGTTCAACACGATCAATAAATTATTGGTCGACACCAAGTCGTTATGCGTGAACACAAAGTCAACCAACCTCTTCTCAATTTCGTCAAAAAGCCCTGGCCATTCTGCTGGGAAGTCGAACCGAACGATTCTGGCTATGGAATAAGCATTTTGAACAGATAATTGGTTATTTGGCTCGTTCAATAAATAGAGCAACCGGCTCCGGATTTGCTGTTTTTCGTCCTTCTGTATAGCGTGCTGTTTACTGGGTCTCCAGTACTTGTCGACTCCGTTCTTAAAGCAAATTATACTCAACCATCGGATCTGTAAAGGAAGATCAGTATTCAAATATACTGACTGAAGGGTGTAAAAATACCCCGGAATCACTTCCCATTCCTTCAATTGCGTTTCTGCCTGTTGTTGTCGAGTGCTTCTTTCCGACTCATTGGCCACCGTTAAGGTTCCTATGAGATTGGGCTCAGAAAGCTGCATTTAGTGATGTCTTTTTTTTGCATCGCGAGATTTTAGACTGCAAAAAGACCATTTAACATTCACGTTGAATCTACAATAATACCATCTTTCTAGAAGAGATATGTTTTAGACTGCAAAAACCATTACATACTCATATTATATTTACGGTTACACCGTTGTTCTAGTTAGAGGTTTCCACGGCAAGAGCATCAAATCATTCGTATTAGTTACAATTTTTGTAGAGACATGATTTCTCCCTACCACCGCTTTTGTTCATCGCCTTCGGACCACTCCCGCTCCGTGTACCCCAATTCTTCCTTTACCTTTTTCACCACATCAGCATCACCCATATTTTTCCCTAAATTGTCACTCAACTTGACAGAAGGGTACCCTCCTGCATCCTTAAGCTTTATAACTATGTTCATTGGTTGTGATTTAATTGAAAGGTTCGACTTATTTTTGAAATCATTGGTGAAAAAAGTCCCGATTCCAAAGGTAGTTATAAGTCCCAATTTATCAGTGCTGGCCTTGTACTGGAAACACTTTTCAAGGTTTAAGGAATCACTGAAGCAAATAACCTTGGAGTTGTCAGGATACCCTAACGACCGGTAGTGGGTACTCACCCTTTCTGCGTACAACTCAGGGTCACCAGAATCTTGTCTCACCCCTATGTAGGCATCGGAATAAGGTTTGGTAAACGACTTGAGGAAACTGTCAGTTCCAAAGGTATCAGTCAAGGCCAACCCTGCATATTTGGCACCAAAAGTCTCAAGCCAATAATCCATGGCCAATTTGTTAGCCTCGGGATAATTCTGCTTAATCGAACCAATCCCCATAAACCACTCATGTGCCACAGTACCAATTGGTTTTAACCCGTAGACCTTGGCCAATAACACATTGGAGGTCCCCAATAAGAATTTGGCCTGCTCGGGGTGTTCATCTTTGTATTCTGCAAGGGATTTGACCACGATATCTTGCGTTTCGAATGATCTTCTTCTCCTGGTCCCAAACTCGCTAAATGGACATTCGTTATCGAACAATGCTTTGCACTTTTGTTTTGCCAACTCTTCTTGTCCATCGTACAGCCAGTCGGTATCCACAAACTTGAAGTAAGCCTCTGAAACCAATGCTAACACCGGAATCTCATATAAAATGGTGATTTCCCATGGACCTGAAATCTCTATGCCAAACTCTTGTGTATCAAATTTCACCTCCACCTCAGGGTTCAACTTGAACTGGGGCAAGTAGTCTATGTATTCTTTGGTTAATTGAGGCAATGTTTCCCGCACGTACGCAACCTCTTCCTCAGAAAACCGCAACTCTCCCAATTTTAAGATCTGTTGTTTTATCCAAGCGATAGCGTCCTCATTTAGTTTCATGGATGGTGTTCTATTTTTATAGGTATAGGTGACATTAACACCCCTGAAATGCTGATATACCGCACATTGCATTAACAACTTGTATAGATCCGTGTCCAACAACGAGTTCACCGCTCTTTTCAAAGCCATCTTCTGTGGTATGTTTTTATGTTTTGTGAATTTACTCCCCCTTTTATAGTGAGTCAAAAATTTTACGAGACTCGTAAAGCGAATGACGGGTTGAGTCAGATTTAGTGCCAAGTGTCAGAGGGGATCTAGAAAACTTGAATATTCAGCCAATAAGGTTTATCTATAGTAAGAGTTACGCATGGAAGTGTTCTTTCCATCTATATTTGTTTCGAAGTAGATATTCTATCACTAAAGATAACAAGTTTTGGCCTGATTAAGAGTTCACTTCAAGTTCTGGCTTGAGGAGTCACTTATAACAAGCTTTGGCCTAAGACGTACCACTTATAACAAGTTTTTGGCCTTGAATTCTTTCAACAAGGAGTTACCTAATCTGGCAGGAGATTGTTCAACCACAACACCAGCAGATTCTAAAGCAGCAATCTTAGATTTAGCGTCACCCTTTCCACCAGCAACAATGGCACCAGCGTGACCCATTCTTCTACCTGGAGGAGCCGAAACACCAGCAATAAAAGAAACAACTGGTTTTGGAACATCTCTAGTCAAATTGTATTGTTTTAAAAATTCAGAAGCTTCTTCTTCAGCAGTACCACCAATTTCCCCAATTAAGATAATACCTTCGGTTTCTGGGTCATTCAAGAACAAGGTTAAGGCATCAATGTAGTTGGTACCAGGGAATGGATCCCCACCCATACCAATAACTAAAGATTGACCTAAACCAACTTGTGTGGTTTGAGCAACAGCTTCGTAAGTCAAGGTACCGGATCTGGAAATAATACCAACTCTACCTCTTTTGTGGATGTGAGAAGGCATGATACCGATTTTACATTGGTCAGGAGCGATCAAACCTGGACAATTGGGACCCACTAATCTGGTTTTAGATTGAGTCTTCAAGATTTGAGCAATTCTCACCATATCGTGTTGTGGAATACCTTCAGTGATAGCAACTGCTAATCCGATTTCAGCGGCAATGGCTTCTTCGATGGCAGCAGCGGCAATTGATGGAGGAACAAAGATACCGGTAGCGTCAGCTCCAGTTTCAGCAATAGCATCCTTTACAGAAGCAAACACAGGTCTGTCCAAATGTGTGGTTCCAGCTTTTTTGGGGTTGGTACCACCAACAACTTTGGTACCGTAAGCAATTGCTTGTTCGGCGTGGAAAGTAGCTTGTCTACCAGTGAAACCTTGATAGATAACTTTGGTATCAGCGGTGACCTTCAAATTTTTAATGGTGGAAGCATAGTTTGAGGCTGGTTTTGTGGTGGAGAATCCACGAATCAATTGTTTGGACATCATTGCGAAGATTGGTAACAAACTGCTGCACTTTTATAAGTTGATTAAAGAGAAGAAAACAAGTTTTGTTGAAAATTTTAATTTTTTGTTCAAAAATGCTTTTCGATTCGGGTGGTTTAAGACCGCCGAGGTGGTAAAAATTGAAATTTAGATTTGAATTAATTGGATCACATGAAGGGTTTTTTAGGTATTTTGAGGCTTTTGAGAGTCAAGAAAGAGGGAGTGGATGCTAATCGATGTAATTGATATACCCATGTAATTTTAATATGGTGTTTTATAGGCGAAAAATCGAGTTCTATAGACGAACTGAAAAATGTGTCCCACATTCTGATTATGTCTCGAGGGGAAATAAAAGTAAATATG
The DNA here is from genome assembly GCA_030572515.1 of Yamadazyma trypodendri. Classification (NCBI taxonomy): domain Eukaryota; kingdom Fungi; phylum Ascomycota; class Pichiomycetes; order Serinales; family Debaryomycetaceae; genus Yamadazyma; species Yamadazyma trypodendri. The sequence continues at coordinate 24,636 of JAJMAI010000035.1, read as the reverse complement.
CAGTACGACATTTTTGGTCCGTTTACCTGATTCAGGAACACGCTTCCTGTTGTGCCTAGAAAAGTGTGGATATCCACTTTGACTTTATTTGATGTCAATAACTTACTATGCATGTTCCAAAATATGTATTGATACACCTACATCCGTTTAAAAGCCGTCATTCGGTCAATCGTGAACCGTGGAGAAATCGTATATTTCCTCACTTTCCCATAGTCGGGAAAGCACGCGGTGTTGCAGATATTGCAGCCATTCTCCGGGACCTGCGCCTAAGATGTATTTTAGAAAACGCCAATGTGACCATATTTTATGAAGGCCAAATAGACAAAGAGATTGGGAAGAGGAACAAGAAGAGTTTGAGCTGGGGTTTTTGGGTTGTTTTCTGGGGTCTACTGTAGTGTGTACTTACCAATCGAATCCCCCTCGAAATTCTTTGTGTCTCATTATGCTGCAAAAACAAAATACCTATACTTTTTGATATTTTTTTGATATACTTTTTGATGATCCCAGAACTTGAATTAAACTACTTGCCTCCAGAAGACGAAAACTACCCTGGTCTTGCGCTTTCAGAGAGGGGAGGTCCTGTTAGCTTCTATATCCAAATAACTGATGCCCCCTTACTTGAGTTTATCAAGGATGGTGAATTGATGGGATTAAAAGAATTGGGAGAGGAGAAAGCTAAGGAGCTCTTCAATATCCTCCTCCCAGGATTTAGAGCACTTGTCAAGTACGAGATTGGGGATTTTTTCATTAATAATGCGCAAACTGCTATTTTGATCAGGTTGGATGATAAGTATGAAGGATGGCAGACAGATCACTATATTGTTCCTATCAAATCATATGTGCCTCTTGCGCCAGATCCCCATCAATTCCTACCTGCCTTGGTCACCATGTGCAAAAGTCCACTGTGTTTGACAACAGAAGAGATGCAGCAACGGAAAGAGGCAGAGGAGATAGTGAAGGGATGGGTTGAGTTAGTCTATTCGTTACGGAGGCCCCATACTATCACCGTATTCGGGTCCTGTTGTAATGTGTTAGACTAGTCAATCCCAAAGCTCTCGTTCGTCGATAATGTGTTAGACTAGTCAAGCCCAAAGCTCTCGTTCATCAATAATGTTTTATACTAGTCAAGTAGTAATTTATATCTAAAACCACCTCCTCCCTACCTTTCGCCAAAAATAAGAGCCATCCTAAAAATACACAAGTATTCTGTCAGTAGTTAAACGGAAGAAATAGTGATCAGTAGTTAAACAACGACTTATAGTATAAGCTCCGGCTCTCCATCATCTCCCAGTCTTTCAGTGATATCCACATCTCGTTTACAACCTTCAATCTACTGTATACTGAACCACCTTTCCATGTTAAATCTCTGGGGTCAAATTCTCTTGGTGGGGGCAACACTGTCACTGGTAATAACTGGCCCTTGTCCACAATGGAATCTATGTATTCCAAGTCAAATTGCATTTGGCACTGTTCTTGAATGGCTGCCATTTCCTCTTCTGGTAATTCTTCTTCCGGTTGTAAGTTCTTCGCTTTCAAAGCTTCTGCCACCAACTTTTTTCTTTTGAACTCAAGCTTCGTCTCCTGGTTGGAGATATATGAGAAAATATCTTCGATATTGCTGGTCGACAAGAATTTGGGTCTCCAGATATTGATACGATCCGTAATCAATAAATCAAATCCAGCAATTTTGCTCAAGCCTCCCCCAACAAAGAGCAAGTTGTCATAAAACTTCTTCACTTTACTAAAATCGGTTGCAAGTCCTGCGTTGGTGATTGACTCAATGATGGCTTTTTCCAAGGGCACGGCTACTTCCTTCTCATTAATATCCACATTAGTGAATTTAGCTTTTGTGAAGGGATTGGCAGTCTTTAAAACCTTTACGTCGTCACTTAACCGGTAAAGTAGATCTTCATCTGCAAGATTGGTGAATAATCTGTTTTCGAGAACATTGGCTTGGGATTGGGAATACGGATTATGAGACTTCATAGAATAATGGTCTAAAGCCCGACTGAATAGTTTGTATGATTGGTTCTTTTTGATGTCGAAGATCCCTGGATAGAATAATCCCAACGGGGACAACATCACCTCATCAAATACCTTGAATTCATACTTCAAGGTATTCTCAAATGGTTTTCTCCGGTAGAAATTATAAATTTGAACTGCAATGTCAGCATCTTGAAAAGTGACAAAGTTCTGTTTCAAAGTCTCAGCTAATTCCCAATCATAGCTGTATTTCATGTTGATATCCTTATACGGAAAATGCTGCTGTAATAGGAGTTTTGCAAATGTTTCAGTTATATTGTCACCTCCATAATTCAACTTTATTCTGGAGTCATTGATCACCAACCCTTCATCAATGCATGAAATAGTGGTAGTTTGACTGCCTACATCAACAATACAAGCACTAGAAGCACCAGCACCAAAACTTGCAGCCACACTTTCCTGAATAAAACCAACCCGTCCAAAGCCTACCAATTTGAATAAAGCTTCAATCCAATTCTCCACAAGCATTTTATCGTATAAGTCTGGTATAATCAACATACACTTGAACAATGAGGGTTGTTCAATGTCTAATTTTCCAAGACCATAGTTTATTATATGAGTCAAATCTCCCAATAACTCTTGTTTACTAGCATAATCAGACGACTCATTGAATTTCCCATTCAACATGGGGTATCTAAGCTTCCAGCCCTGAAACTTCTCGCATATAGGCAAATTCAAAGCTTCTTCTCCTATAAACACCTTTGTTTCAGGAAATTCCTTTGGTTCAATCCATTCTTTCCTATATGGATCATTATGCTCTGGAATTGTCTCTTGCTCTTGTCTCTTATTGAAATTACTTGCAGTTTCACGAGAATTGGGCAACACTCTCCTTTTATAGAATCTCATCCGTGCTTTGAAATCTTTGGTCATCTCGGCTTTAATTTCTTCAAACTCGTCTCCGAAACTTACTTCTCCCTCGTCGTTCACCTCCCGTTCTGGGGCCACAGGTAAATAATCTTCTGTAGTGGTGACATGTTGAATTGCAACCACCGAAGGAATGGTCAATGGCACAGCATCAGTAGCTTTCCCTATCCTAATATTTCCTGAACCGGGTTGGATCACAATCACATCCCCACCAATTCTTGCCTTTTCAGTAACAACAGACTCGATTCCTTCGCCATCACCGTCCAAATCCCCATCTGCGTCTTCAACGTCAGCATTATCGTCATCCTCGTCATCCTCGTCATCTTCATCGTCATTTGCTGTGTCGACTTTCTGTCTTTTCATCTCTTCCTCTATGTCATTCAAGTTGAAATCATCAAAATTCTTGGGTCCTTCGTCACCATTACCATCTTCAGGTTTGGCTTGTTGTAATTTCTTCAATTTCTGCTTCAACAACTTTTCTGTCCTCCAATTACGAATAAAGCCAATCTGGTCGTCCTTCTTCAAGTAATCTGTGAAATAATTCTTTTGATTGATCAAGGGAATTGGTTTAATGCTGGTCAATTGAAACCCGTTCTGTTCTTCGACTCTCATGATTCCAGTCTTTTTCAAATTGGAAGCAATAGTGGCAGCTGCCTTTATTCTGCCCTCTTTTCGCTTTTGTAAAACCTCGGCACTGGGCTTGTTGACCTTCTTCTTCTTCTTATCCGGTTCTGAATCCATGTTGTCCTAGATAAAACTTTTCAACCTTAACATTGGCAAATCGCGAGCTTTTATTATGTATACTATTAGTGCAGGTGCCGTATGTAATTAATTAACTGGTAGTGCGGGTGGCAGGTAATCAGTGGTGAACTTCTTGAATATAATGCTACTGTTGACACCCCCGAACCCGAAGGAGTTGTTTAAGGCGTAATTAATTTCTTTGGGTCTGGATATTTGGGGGACATAGTCAAACACAAACTTGTCATTTTCCTCCACTGACTCCAAGTTCAAAGTCGGGGGTAAGGTGTTGCTCTTGAGGGCCATTATCGTAAGAATTGACTCCACCGACCCGGCTGCCCCGAGTAGGTGGCCTATTGATGACTTTGTGGATGATATGCTCAACAGCTTATTTGATTTAAACACATTGTAGATGGCAGTATTCTCGGCTAGATCACCTATCTTTGTGGAGGTCGCATGGGCATTTATGTAGTCTATCTGGTGGGGGAGGACTGCACCCGTTTTTAGGGCCATTTCCATGGCCAATTGCGCCCCTTCTCCCGTTTCTGGTGGTGCGGTGATGTGATGTCCATCTCCCGATAAACCGTATCCCACGATCTCTGCATGAATATCTTCAGGGGCCACACCACGAGCAATTGCGTGGTCCAAACTCTCTACTATCAAGATCCCACACCCTTCGCTCAATACAAACCCATTTCGTTTCTTATCAAATGGCCTGGACGCTTTTTCTGGAGTATCATTAAAGTCGGTCACCACCGATCTGGCTCGGGCAAACCCTGCAAGGGCTAGAGGATGAATGCTGGACTCTGTGCTTCCACTTATCATCATATCTGCGTATCCATTTCTCACAAAGTTATAAGCATCTCCAATAGCATGTAGTCCTGTAGCACAAGCAGTTGAAACGGCGTGATTAGGGCCCATTAATTTGTACTTGATTGAAATATTCCCACTGGCCATGTTGGTGAGAAGTTTGGGAATGAAAAAAGGTTGCACTTTTTTGTACCCTCCAGTCAGAAATTGTATACTGTTATGATATATGTCGTGAAAAGATCCAATGCCTGATCCGACATTGACCCCTACTTTTCTCCTATCCAAATCATCGAGGTTGACGGCTGCGTCGATCAAAGCTTCTTCGGTTGCAACCATAGCGTACTGGCTAAATAATGCTAGTCTATTCTGTTCACCTTTATTGAAGTGTTCATTGGAATCCCATTTACCATTCTTAGAGTCTCCATCTGGCACTTTTCCTACCACTTTACTGGGAATTTGTCTCCATGCATCATCACCAAACGTATCTGTGGACACAAGTCCACTTTTCCCAGATAAGATATTTGCCCAGGTGGCCTTGAGTCCCACTCCTAGAGGAGTCACCGTGCCTAAACCAGTAATCACTACTCTTGCCATAATGTGGAGAAATATTTTTTCGCAGTTTGTTTTTTGTTAGAGATATAATATTCATTCGTTAGCGCATTAAAGATTCAGATGCCTAAATAACATTCCAATCGTTTCGTGTCCCCCACAATCCAGTTCCATTCATCTTCCACCAATTCATTCGGGAGGTCCAAATCGTTGCACAAGTTGGTCCATTTTTCCGAATCAGTTGATCCATGCACTTGGTAACCATTGGTATCGAAGGGGAATTTTTGCAAAAGGTTCGATAATCGAAGTTTTTTTAGGTTCTTGTCGGGGAATTTGGACTTATTCAAACTTTCATACTGGGACTGGTTTAGGAGCAAATTTTTGTATTTTAGGAAAACCGATTGTTTGTCGGGGTAATCGCCAGTGACTTTATGTTTCAAGTCCACAAAATGGCCAGATTTCACTTGTGTTTTCAACTCAAATAGCTGGTTGAGGTAGAGCTGTTTGGGTGTGGGGTATTTTTTGGGAGCAAAAGTTATTTCATTCTTCGCCCACTCGTTGTAAATTTCTTGTTTCTGGTTGAATTTCAACTTGTAGAAGATGGGGAACTTGATCAATTCGTTTATCAAATCCTCCTCAACGATGGAATAGGGATCGTAGATGTTTATTTCGGACCGAAGGCTTGTTAATACCGAGTTGAAGTCTCCTGGACCACTTTGAGTGTCTTCTGAAACATCTTGCATGTCTTCTGAAACACCTTGCATGTCCTCCGATTCACTGTCCTCATTATTTAACAACAGACTAACAAGGTTATCGATATCAGCATCTGGTGGATCTTCGGCCTGTTCCTGCACTTTTGTATCTGGTGGATTGGAATCTTCATCTGAAGACAGATAGCCGAGATCTAATCCCTCCTTCGTCTCCACAGTCTCTTCATCTCCCACACTATCAATATCAGAATCAGACAAGCGCTCATCCGCATTTGTGGCAATGGATTGTGTCTCAGACGCATGTGTGGTATCTCTGCCACCGTTGTCCACGATATCCACGTCCAATCCCTTGGCCCTTGCAAACAAGTAGCATAAATCATCGAACTTAACGAGATTCATGTCCAAACCAATTGGCACGCTCCAACTCTTCGAGCCATCCTTGTGGTTATAGTAGAAATGGTTGGACTCGGAAATCACAATCCACCACTCGTTTATTTGATAAATAAACTTGTACATGGATCAATAAACTGCACATGGAGTAAATAATTGATGTGCGACGAGCTTTTTAATCCGAGTGCGACAGAATTTTTGGAGTGAGAAGTCGTGCGTATGCCAATTCTCTTTTTCGAAACATGTAGAGGGGCTGTTGTAAGCCACCTATGATACTCACTCCTACCCGGACTTAAACTTTTATGGATAAATTACACTACCAGAATCGTCAGCCTTTCACTGCACAAGTGATTAAGGATACTCTCGATGAGTGTTGAGTGTCTTGAATACGACGTAAGCATGCAAGTGTTGGACGCCGAAGACCTATTCTTAAAAAGGAAAAAAACCCGTTGACCAGCAACAGGAAACTCTTGCACACTCGCACCATCGTTGCTCCATGATCCTTTCTGCTCTTATTTTTCGCTCCATAATGTAAAAGCTCTTATTTTTGCTCCCTTATTTTCCTTCTTGGCCGCACTATCAAGAATCGAAATGTGGGGTTTGGATATTATGTAAGTAGCATTTTCACTGACATTTTATCAGTTGATGATACAGTCTTCCCCACTGTACTCACGGCAACTGGGGATGGTTTCACTGATTCATTGGTTCTGTCACTACTAGGCGTATCACTCCCACTAGTGTCACCCTCTCTAACACCCCCACCATCGTCATCGATGTCATCAGAACTGGAGCGACAACCGTCATTTAAATTTTCGATAAATTTCTTCAGTTTGCGTAACCTATTTATTGATTTCTCCAGCCCCTGATGTAGGTTTTTTGCATGTCGGAGAAGCAAATCTCTCCTGGAGAAAGGACGGTTGCATATTCCACACACAAAAGGTTTTAATTTATTATGGGTAGAGAGAATGTGCCTGGTTAGATGTTCATCCCTGGTGAAGGCTTTGTTGCATTTTAAGCAGTTATAAAGACGTGAGTTCCCGCTAGGTGTCTTTGAGCCAAAGTCACTCATTTGTTTAGTTGCAGCGATAGTGGGAATTTGTTCCTTTTATGTATTTTTTTATTCTCACAGAAAAGGCGGGGGGACGGAGGGGTGTGTTCGCTATATTTACGGACTTTACTATAGTTTTTTTGATTTAGGCAAGTGAAAATTTAGGATTATTCGGCGAGAGGGAACCCCAGTTTATGAGTAGGAGGTTTTGGTTTTCTATACCTCTTTCAGTATAGAGAAGTTAGAGAAAAAAAATAAGGTTTTGCTCGAGGTAAAAATGTTCGGAACAATGGCACTAGATCTGGGGCGCTCGCAGAAAAGGGTTCTGGAGCAAGGGATATGTTTGGGACAGCATTATGAAGAGTTTAATAGCCGTACTGTCATCGTGAATGTCGTTGGGGAGACGTTTGGAAGGGCTTTGAAATAGTTTTAAACATTGCGGTGGGGAAACTAAGGATAGAGTTGAGATGCCTGTGCTTTGTGGGGAGCAACAGATCTGCAAGAGGGGTGTAATTGTAAATATAAGGTCTATAAATGATATTGTGTATGGGTGCAAAAACTACGAAATTAATACAAACTCATCAGCGAAAGAAGTCGGTGTAAATGACATAGATATCGCTCAAGTTTCCTTCTCCCACCAACAACTTGTTCAAGTCGTTTTCAAACATCTCAAACACGTATGGATTCAAAAAAAGCTTACTTTCAATCTTCAAGTTGATGATATTGACTAGTAAGTTTCCCCTACTAATGTAGCCCTCTCCCTCTTCTAGAGTTACCAAGTTATTGAAACAGCTCCGTTTCACATCTTTACCATTGATGATAAAGTTGGGCTTGTACAAATATCTTACCAACTGGTAGATTATAAATATGGAAGGGCTTATTGAAACAATTCCAAGTAACAACTGTTGGGATTTGATTAATTTATCGATTCCGTTAATCACCAAATCTCCGTCCACTTTTGTCTTTTGTATTTGAATCAAGAGACTTCGAATCAAAGTCCCATTGACCAAATTTTTAATAGGATGCTGCATTTCTGTTTCATACTTCGACATAATCAATGTGAGGTCCCCCGCTTCTACTTTTTTATGTATGTCCAAGTCCCCAATCTCGATTTTGTTGTCGATCAAGTACTGGGTAACCATTCTTTCTAAAGACTCCACGCTGGAACTCAACGAATCTTTGGCCATGATAATATTAGAATCCTGCTTGATGATATTAACCACATCTTTAATGGGACCTATGACCCAGTTTTCATAAAAGCCCGAGATCACATCTCTAACATTCACCTTCAACCAATCGAGAATCTCATTTCGGTTGCCAATTACCTTCAAGGATAATACAGGACCAAAAAACAAGGCCAAACTCATGGGTATCCAATATTTAATAGCGAAGCTTGGCTCTAGACTTTCAAACTCGCCCACCTCGAAGTCACTAGCCAGAAGCTGACCTAGAGCGTCTTTATGAGCAATCAACTTGCCTAGTTTTTCGTAGTTACCATTCAACTTCTTTTTTATAGTGTTAATGTTCTCATTGATATCGCCCTCCACTATTTTTACCACATTTATCTTTGTAAGAATATCATAATTGAAGTCGTTGGACTCAAGTTTCTTATATATCTTGGAAATGAGCAACGGAAGAGTTTGAAGCCCGTAATATACCTTGTAGATCCACGAGTACTTAATGCTAGTCCAGTACTTCAAGTTTTCTCGATATGTCAATGTTTGGTATATCAATTGATTGGAAATAGTGCTGTAGTGATTTTCATCTGTCAGACTGATGAGATTGTGCTGATTGATTTTTTTCAACAAGGACCGGGAATTGAAAAGATCCATTTTGAGAGCACTTAGGAGTGTTATGGAAATGCTTTTATTTGTTGAAATATAAATACAGCAGAAATAGCAGATGTAGCAACAGTTAAATGCGAAAAAGCGATTCTCATGTATTTTATTAATGTTATGTAGTAGCTATTCGTCATCCTTTTGCTCTAATACACCGGTTTCTTTGATCAACAGCTCGATATCTTTGTCGCTCCAGATTTTATGAACAATTTTGCCATTCACCTTCGACAAGGTTGCAAACTCTAACTTATCAGCATTCAAATTAGATGAATCCATAGTCTTTGATAAAACCTTTATTGCCAATTCACATCCTTCTTTTAGAGTGAGTTCGTCTTTGTAATCTTTCTTCAATAATGTCTGAGCAGCTGAGTTATTGGCCCCAATACTAGTGGCTTTCCACCCACTATAATTACCGGAAGGATTCGACGTATATAATTGGAATTCATACTTATCATCATATCCCGCATACAAGAAACTCACACCAAAGGGCCTTAATCCACCATGTTGAGTATATCCTTGTTTGATGTCACAGATCTTCTTGATCAAAATCTCGCATGGCACTGATTCGTTATAGGTTTTCAAGTATTGTTGGCCATACACTCGGGCACTGTTGATCAAAATAGATGCATCAGATGTCATCCCAGCCACTGCAGCAATCATTTGATCATTTATAATGTATAATTTTTCTGCCAGTCCATCATTATCTAATAATTTGGAAGTGAACTTCTTTTCACACGCCAAAACCACTCCTTCACTGGTTAAAATACCCATTGCTGTACCGGCAAGAGAAATTGCTTCTTGTGCATATTCGACCTGGTATAATCTGCCTTCTGGAGAGAATATGGTGGTTCTTGAATCGTATCTTCTACTCATTATCAATAAGAGGTTGCCACTGAGTTTTTTGGTTTTAAATTATGGGCAAGATCGCGCATTTTTTTACAAAAGTAATTACTTATGAAGGTGTTTATAAGTTCGCTAAATGTGCCTATAGGATATACGTCACCCAAATTTCCCCTGATTTATTGGCCTTTGGGACCTACTGCTACGCGATATTCTCAGCTGGTCTTATATTATGAGTGGGACGTGTGGCATTTCACTGTGGGCTGGTTCATGATTATGTTTGTTCTGTTTTATTTGGTCGCAGGCATCATATCGTGTATAAATTATGGCATGTCCAATGCCAGACTGAAAAACCCAAACAAGGTGGTTTTGAACATGATACTTATGTTGGTGACGTTTGTGCTAACGGGGTCTATCACGGCTTTTGTGAGTGGGTGTGTGGTGGGGATACTTCTTTCGGTGGTGTATAAGGCAGGATCCATGACCATGAGTACGTGGATTCCATTTACGTGGTCGATTTTGGCGGTGCTTTACGATACGTCGTCGAGCTATTCAACGAGTCAGATCACGTTATAGGAGGGATACGACACTAATGAGGATATGATACAGGATCCATAAGGATACATAAGGATACACGAGGATACATGAGGATATATGAGGATACAATAATGATACAGTAAGGATACATGAGGGTACAATAAGGATGTAATCCAGTACACAACTCTAATTGCACAAGCACACAAGATACAATACCACTTACCGCAAAGCCTTTCTTCCTTTTCTTAACTCTTGCGCGAAACTTCAAATCAACATGGAAGACTTTGTGCACTTCCCCAAGTTGTACACCCAACTCAAGGCTACGGGTGACCAGAAGTACTTTCTCAAGTGCAAGGCATTGGCTGTCAAGTACAACATCTTTAACTCCAAGTTGGAACTCGGAGAAGAACTTGACACCGATTTGAATCCAATTAGAGATCAAGTGCAACAGTTTGTGAAAGATAACCAACTGGTGCCGCCCGAAGTTTTCAAACAACTCCTTTCCAGTCACTATGTGGCCATGGAGTTGAAAAAACTCATTTTGTCGCTTGGAACTATTTTTCTTGTTTCAAATAAAATAGAGGTTTTATGCTGGCTATATATATCTCAGGTGTACCAACAATGGTTTGATGATGATGAACTCGGGTTATCCAAAGGTACAAATAACAACCTCAAAAAGATCAACAATTACAGGACCAAGAATCATTCTAAATATGCAGAAGACGAGTCATTGGTTGCATTATTGAAATTTGTCGACTTGATAGCTTATCTAGACCGGTTCAAGAATGGGTTTGATATTGACTACCTCAAAGACCCCCAGTTGACCTTGACCATTCGAGAGTTGGACCTTTTCAACTATACCACTGAATATTTAATTGTTCACTTGATAGTCTTGATTTGCACCAAGCCCTACTCCCAAATAGAGTTACCAGAAGAGTATGAAGAGCATTTAACAATTGCAGCTCCCAATTTGATCAATTTTTGCAATAATATAAAGGTGCTACAATTGGGAGAAATTTGTTCTGCCAAGTCAGATTTCATGTTGATTACCTTTTTGTATGAACACAATAAGTTTCTTAGCTTCTTGGATTTACTCATAAAGTTCAAATGGTTTTTGTGTTTAATTTCCTTCACTGCCCGAATATCGGCGGATCAATTGGGTGATTTGGTTGCTACTAAAAATCCTAAATACGACATTGAAAGTTTTATCTTTCTTATTTCATTGCTAAACCTTAACAAATACGGTATTGGTTATGATTGCAATGAGGGAGTATTTTACAATAATAGTGACGAATTGGAAACTGGTAACTCCATGGTGGATTTATCTTACGACATTAACAAGATAAATCACCTTATTATGTCGCAAAAGCATGTGCTTGATCTCACCAATGAACTTATGAACCAATATTGATGAATTGGGCTCGACAGCAAGAATCATGTGAAAGTTTAATCGCGTGATACGGTCTGGAACTAATTTAATGATCTGCCACTATAAAAATAGTCTGTTTCATATATCAACAAACTTTATCCAGAACTGATTGGGTATTGGTTAGGGTATTTAATTAGGTTTCATCTGATAAGTCATCACATTATAAATAGAGTAATAGTTTCCCTAGCTATTCCTGAATGCTCATTTAAATGATGCCCATATACGCTTCACCGGTACCATTTCAGATACTTAAGCCTTTGATGAACTTGGTGGTCCCTCCTGTTCTTCTTGTTATTGGAGAACTCGCCAACATCATAACTATGCTCAGTTCCAGTGGTTTATTCTATTAGCTCCGATAACATTAATTGTGGCTGCGATGACTGAAGATGTTTGGCTCCTATGAATATTTCAATGACTATTCAAATTCTTAGGTTCCAGTGAATATTCAAATGTTCACTGACTATTTATTGGCTCCTGAGACCCACTCCTCGACAAATTCCTTATCACCTTGAGAATATCTAGTCGGCCCTTCAACGAATCGAACTTCAATTTGGAGAGATCGAAGTTGATTTGCTCATGGAGAAGCATGTGCACCAAATAACAAGATATCATGATCAAAAAAACACCACAATCATCAAAGTTTGACTGCTGTTGAATCTTCATATATTTCACCTCTAATTTCTTTGGCACAATAACTCCGGTTTTGGTCAACTTTGTGATTAAGCTGTCGATCAATTGTCGGTTATCATCAACTTCATCAGACATGGAATCATAGATTAGCACCTCATTTCCAAGTATGTTTATCAACACAAGAAACCAATGATCCCCTTCTTGTGTTTCGTTTACCGGAAGAAATATGAACTTTGCCGTCAGAAACTCCTTACTATCAAGGATCTTGTGATCGGTGAAACTAATCAACTGCACTATTGCTGGAGAAACTAATTTAATGAATTTATTGTATTGTTGCAAGAAGTTTGCATTCAAGTATTCATATACCAATGAAATAATGTTATCGTTGATCCATTCTCCGGGTAACACCTGGTCCAAGTCTGTACTGAATAACGCTACAGAATGGTATTGAAGGAGCTTGGTCTCCTGTTTGGTGGATAATTCTGAATATATTGTTTTGATGTAATTCCGGGTAACTAGTGGGATTTCAGATTGTGTGTTTTGTTGCAGGTCCGGGTCACCATTCCCTTGTAGATTTTGTTGAAGCTTTCGTTGGCTGACTCGTAGTTTCTTGTTCTGTTTCTCTAACCGTTTCTGTAGTTTGGATGATTTGGACAAACCCTTTATTCCTTCTTCCTTCTCATCCTTTTTCTCTTCCTTCTGTTGGGGATTTTTGGCTATTTCCCCGTACGACGGTAGCACATCAATTCCGGTTGTCGATATCTCCCTTGGTTTACCATTCTTTTGGCTATGGTCTAAACAAAAGCCTTTATACTGGTGCAACACAACAGACATAATCTACATTTTCAGAATCGCATTTAAATAAAAGCACAACTCGATGATATTCAAAAGATTTTTGAGATCCAGACCCGCTGTTCCGTATAAGCTAGGGCAGGGGACGTTCGAAACACGACCCCATTATATCACTAACCGAGGAGACTTGACCCCGGGTATTAGTGCGTTGGAATACTATGACAGAAGATTGAGACTCATCAAACAACTTCCCAAGAATTCGGCCACCATAATTGCGGGAAATAGTGTGCAATTTAGTTCCGGGTCTGTGTTTCATCGTTTTCAACAGGATAATAACCTTTATTACCTTACCGGATGGCTCGAGCCCAATTCTGTGGCGATTATTGAGAAAGTTAAAGATAATGGCGATGAGGAAGATATAGTATTCCATATGCTAGTTCCCGAGAAGAATCCGCAGGTGGAAATATGGGAAGGCGAACGGTCAGGCTTACAAGGGTGTTACGAGAATTTCAATCCCGACCACGTTGAAGATATCAAGAACCACCGCAGCTATTTGACTAAGATTTTGAAGCGAAGTGAGTTCATTTTTATTGACAAAAAACAGTATAACGAATACAACCGGTTTTTCCAGCTCCACAAACACGACAATTGTGACAATATCAACGAATTGGTCCGCACGCATAGCACCAACAAGGTGGTGCAGCCCATTACCCCGATTATTGCCAAGCTTAGAGAGATCAAATCTCCTCAAGAAATTCGAGTCATGAACAAAGCCGGAAAGGTTTCCAGTCAGGCTATAAATAAAGCGATTGCCAGAGTTGGCAGCGAATCTCCAATTCAAAGTGAGAAGGCATTGGGGGCGTATCTTGAGTATGAGTTCATTTCTGGTGGATGTGATAAACAAGCGTATATCCCGGTGGTAGCAGGTGGTGAAAATGCCTTAATTATCCACTACACTAGAAATGACGATTTGCTTTACAAGGACGAATTGGTGTTTATTGATGCAGGTGGACAGTTAGGAGGGTATTGTGCCGACATATCCAGAACGTGGCCCAATTCCGGAGCCTTTTCTGACCCCCAAAAAGACATTTATGAAGTTGTTTTAAGTGTTAATAAAGCATGTATTGACCAATGCTATGGGGATAATCAGGTATCTATTAACGAAATCCATGAATTTAGCGTCAATAAACTTCATGCAGGACTCAAGAATCTTACTGGGTTCCAGGAGGTTTCCAGGTCCGATTTAACCAGATATTTATATCCACATTATATTGGACACCACTTAGGACTTGATCTTCACGATATTCCCAGTGTTCTGAAACACAAAAAGTTGGTACCTGGGAACGTGGTTACAATCGAGCCAGGACTATACATTCCCAAGAATGATAAATGGCCCAAACACTACCAAGGAATTGGTGTGAGGGTGGAAGATGATATAGTGGTGGGTCAGAGTAAAAAAGACAGTCTCAACTTGACGAGTTTTTGTGTCAAAGAAGTGGATGATATTGAAAGCTTGATTCGGTCGGGAAAGTGCAGTACACCGGGGATTTACGACGAAATGACGGATTTGCACATTGGCTAAAATGGTGAGCTTGTACATAAATATTTGACAATTGCCATAACAGATCTGTATTAAATCGCAGAAATAGATCCGCCTATCGAATTTGACATAATGTATTTGACATAGTAGATTTGCATCAATTTTCATTAAATTTGCAGCCATAATATTGGCGCATTTTTGTGCATTTGGACATTCTCGTCTTTACGAATTTATCTTGATAGATACTTTTCAGAGCCTTGATTGCTTTTCCTGGTCTTCGGATTCTCTTTGTATTCTTTTACTTAGTTTTATCTTTTAACGGTCTTGTTCTCTTCATTACACGCTTATTGTTTTCACCAACATATTCTTTATCGGAGAAATATAGTTAAAAGCACGGAGTCCAAAGTTCCGAAGCAACACCGCAGGGTATATATCATTCGAAAAGAGCTTGTGGAGTTTATCACATACCCCAATAACAGCATTGTTGATAGGGTAGGAATTGGAAAAGTATGGTTCCAATACCAAGGGGGATCCTATGTCCATACCTCGAGTTACCCCATTTTCAATTGCCTCTACCAATTGGCGAACATCTCCTTGTCCCAAATTAAGACCCTGTCCTGCCAAAGGATGTGTGGTGTGAGCTGCATCCCCGATTAAGGCCACTCTTGAAGACACATAGGAGTCGACGTGAGACATCTTTAGTGGAAATTGAGCTCTGGATCCCGGCTGAAAGTGGATAATCTGGGGCAAATGAAGATCTTCATTGGGGTTTTTAAATTCTTGTAGTCTCCATTGCAAGTCGTCTATCACGGAGGTATCGTTTGGATCCCTTTGTAGTTTGTTGAACGCGTATTGGAGATCCACCTCCTCCAATCTTAATCCAGCATTCAATAATGTGATAAAAATCTGGTCATTTTCAACCGATTTCAAGATCTTGGCCACATTGTTCTTACATGACCACACGAACGTAGCCTTGTCGTCCGGAAGTGGCAAGACTGCCAATGGACCAGTGGTCAAGAATCTTTGCATTAGTTTTTGGTTCTCTTTGGAATCCAAAGTCACCACCCCCACTGTCCCCCAACTATCGTAACTCCAACCCCGGGATTCAATGCCTGCGTACTTTCGCACAGGGGAGTTGGGCCCATCTGCACCAATAAGTAACCTCGTTTGGTACACTTCTCCATTCGATAACTTCACCACTGGCCAATCAATATTTTCAGTTTCACTTGCAACAATTGACTCTACTTTCACATTATCTACAACATCTTCCGTAGCTCCTAACTCATCAATTCGCGAGAGCAACGATTTCTGGATATTTACCACCTCACACATGGCTCCCATTGGGGTATAGTCAAGAGTATCATTTTCAAACAGCACACATGAATCATGAGAGGCCGAGTCAAATACCACCAACGAGTCATAGAATTGTAATCTTTCGATGTCCAAATGGTCAAAACTGCCAATCTTCTGCATGTACTTCATGGATTTGTTGGTCAAAGATACGATTCTGTTGGAATATGCATCATCATTGAAGTTTCGTATGTTCCCAAGGTCTGTCCCTTCGATCAATTTACACAGTAAATGGCTCGTCTTGGGGGAATTTTTCAATGCTGTCAAAATAGAGAGTCCTGCTGGGCCCCCACCCACAATCACGACGTCTTGTAGCTTCGTGATTGCTGTATGGGCGAACCGTTTGCCTATGAGAAGTTTCAACATGAGATATTTTTTCTCATTTCACAAAACGTATTTTATCGCAAACTGATTGCTGCATGATTTTGGGTGTACAAGACACTTCGAGAGGGTTTTGTGAGGTTTTTAAGTGTAGGGGTGAAATATTGTGGTTTCTGTGATTTCTAGTATTTTTGTGGCCAAAATATATGGTTTTGTGCAACATTGATGGATGTGTAGTTTGAAGTACACAAAAGTGTTTTATCATCTTGTAACAAAGCGACTTTATTTGAGAGCCCTTTCATTCATACTATTACTACTGAGCCGCCACAAATCCGTGATCCTATCGGTGGTTCAATCACACCAGGTATATCATGTTGCCCACATGATATATGACCAGGATCAAACAGTTTCAAGCAAAGCTTCGTTCCTCATGGCCCAATGGTCAAGGCGTCTGGCTACGATTTAGTAACCACTTCTGGAACCAGAAGATTCCAGGTTCGAGTCCTGGTGGGGAAGCTTTATTTTTTGCCCTTGCGCAGTTTCAGGGTGCGTTACGGCCAACGCCAGATTTAAGCCATTAAAAACACATCGATTAACGCCAAATAAAACATACTTACATCCACAATAAAAACGAACCGAACCAGGGTTACCATACCAGCGGTTGTGTATTGCCTTTCGTGTAAAAGTCGTGGTTTACCCAAATACTTCCGGTCGGACCTTCTTTTTGATGCAAGAGCAATAAAAACTAATTTCTCAATCTATCGCCAAAACACCAATGGATTCAAAAACGATATTTCTTAGGCTTTCCGATGACGGGTATCCCGTGAACAATGCGTCGGTGGATAACGGAGTGTTGATTTTGCCATCTGTGCCCTTGCCTGATAATTATACCCCCGGTGATGCGCTTTTCAATTTACATTTGATCTTAAATGCTTCCTCGAAAGTAAGTGAAAAGGCCGTGGTTTATCTGAACGTATGCAAACACAATGAAAATTTCGATCGTGCCAATTACAAAAAGTTCCCTATTGTGAGTTCTTTCCACCAAGATATCAACGTGAAAATCCCCATTCATAAGAGTGGTTGTTATGACTTTTATATTTTGTATGGCGATAATGAAAAAACCCCAAAGTTTTCATTTACAGTTCCGCCTAATCTCAGAATCAAGGACAAATTTGTGCCTTTCAATTCCATCAACATCCAATCTGTTGTTTCCAAATGGATCGGTCCTTTGTCTAATTGGGATCTGTTTTTCCAGGAGGTTAACTATAAGGGATATAACATGGTTCATTTTACACCATTACAAGAAAGAGGAGAGAGTAACTCGCCGTACTCTATATACGACCAATTGAAGCTAGACCCGTCGTTATTTGACTCGAACGAAGCCGGAGTGAAGCACATCAAGGATACGATGCTGAAATATGATTTAATGTCGTTGACAGATGTCGTGTGGAACCACACAGCTAATAATTCGGAGTGGTTAGAAGGACACCCCGACTCTGGGTATAATGAGGAAACTGCTCCTCATTTAAGGGCTGCAATTGAGTTGGAGGACAGATTATTGGAATTGTCGAGTAATTTAAAAAAATTAGGTTTACCTACCACCATTACATCCGAAACCGACTTGAAAGCAATCACAGATGCAATTTCTCAACATGTAATTGTTCCTTTGGATTTATGGCAATACTATGTTTTTGACAAACAAAACCTTTTGACCGAGATCAATGATATTGTCAATAATAAAGGACAAGTGGACGCTATAAAGCTTCCAGACGACCTTGATCATACGAATTTGAAACTGGTGGCTGCTTTTGTGTTGAAAACTTCCAATATCAATAAAAATGTCGTTATTGAAGACAGATACAGCAATAAATTGGATGCACGGAAGTTTTTGGGTATCCTTACGTCTTTGTTCGATCAGGACTTATCGACCATAGAGTTTAATGTGTTGGAAAATAAAGCTTCTGCCATAGTTGATGAAATAAACTTGGATCTCTACCGGACTTATGATGAAGATGTTTCCACCATAAAGGCACAATTGAAAGACCGTATCAGCTATTTAAGATTAGACCCTAATGGTGCCAAATTGGGGGAGATATCTGATAAACTGCCATTGATTGAAAACTATTTCACCAAAGTCACTCACAAAGACACAAAAAAGGTGTACTCCTTGGCCAATAATGGGTGGATTTGGGGAGGTAATCCATTGGTAGATTTTGCCTCATCCGCTTCAAAGGCTTATCTTAGAAGAGAAGTCATTGTTTGGAGTGACTGTGTCAAATTAAGGTACGGCGAAGGGCCTTCAGACTCCCCATACCTATGGAAAAGAATGATAGAGTACACGGAGATTTGTGCCAGAACCTTTGACGGATTCAGAATCGATAATTGTCACTCGACTCCATTGGCAGTGGGGGAGAGATTATTGGACGCTGCTCGGAACATCAACCCAGACATATATGTTGTGGCTGAGTTATTTAGTGGATCTGAGGAAATGGATAAAATCTTTGTGGAAAGATTGGGAATAAATAGTCTTATTCGAGAAGCCATGCAGGCCTGGGGAACTGGAGAATTATCTAGATTGGTTCATAAACACGGTGGGAGACCTATTGGATCATTCACTTGGTTACCTCTAGATGAGTACTCGTACCCAGCAGTGGAGGAGCCAAAAGACCAAAAATTACCAATTCCAAAAGTATTAACTTGTCAAGCCCCCCATGCATTGTTCATGGATTGTACTCATGATAACGAAATGCCAGCTCAAAAAAGAACAGTGGAAGATACTTTGCCCAATGCTGCATTAGTGGCATTCTGCTCGTCTGCCATTGGTTCAGTTTTTGGATACGACGAATGCTATCCGGAGTTACTTGACGTTGTGCATGAAGAAAAACAATATCAATACAATAAAAAATCAGGTATAAGAGATATCAAGAGAAAATTGCATCATATCAGAAAGCTTTTGGCAGCAGAGAGTGAGGATATCCTTAGAGATCATGAGATGTACATTCATCACGAGGGAGAGTATATCACTATTCAAAGGTACAATGCTAGGACTGGAAAAGGGTGGTTCTTGGTTGCCAGAACCAAGTTCAGTCAAGGCGACTCTCGCCAAATTATTAGTCCTGTCAAATTAGTGGGTACCAAAGCAAAATTAGAATTTGCTAACTATCTTGTTAAAACTGGTGACTACCAATCAGACGACAAATATACCACGGCCATTCCAACTGAATTGAGAGACTTGGATATGCCTCCTATTGAAGAATATGATAGTGAGACCATTATAAAAGTGGGTGAGAATTTTATTCCTGGTTCCATTGCAGTTTATTCTACTTACATCCCTGGTGTTGACCTGAAGCTCGATGATCACGTCAAATGGGGTGCCATTGAAGCTGGTAATGAGCTTGACTTATATGACTTGAATGCTTTGTTGTACAGATGTGAACCAGAAGAGAGAGATGCCAGTGGTGGGAAAGAAGGGTGCTATAATATTCCAGGACACGGAACTTTGGTTTATAGTGGGTTTGAAGGCTGGAACTCTATTTTGAAGAGTATCATCTGGGAGAATAATTTGGCCCATCCCTTAGCTGATCATGTGCGTGATGGTACATGGGCTTTAGACTATATTGTCAACAGGCTTGATAAATATGCTACAGAGTCTAAAGGAATTAAGAAATTCCAAGATTGGTTGAGAACAAGAACCGACTCCATCAGGTCTGTTCCGTACTTTTTGAGGCCTCACTTTTTTGCATTGGTTGTGGGAACCGCTTATGAGGCATGCAGGTTCAGAAGTTTTCGATTGTTAAGTAAACAAATCCAAGAATCTACCAACTTTGTTCAAAGCTTATCATTGACAAGTATTCAAATGTGTGGAAAAATGAACAACACCTCGTTGGTTCCATTTGAAAAGGTAGGATGTTTGGCTGCTGGTTTGCCTCATTTTTCAAATGACTATATGAGATGTTGGGGTCGTGACGTGTTTATCTCTTTTAGAGGGTTATTACTTGTCACTGGAAGATATGATGACGCAAAAACTCACATTTTGGGTTTTGCTAAGACCTTGAAACATGGATTGATTCCGAATTTATTAGATGCTGGTAGGAATCCCCGGTACAACGCTAGAGATGCTGCGTGGTTCTTCTTACAGGCTATCCAGGAGTACATAAAATGTGTGCCAAATGGGATCGAGATCTTGGACGAAAAGGTTTCTAGAAGATTTCCCTTGGATGACACGTACATACCTTTCGATGATGAAAGGGCATTCAGCTATGAAAGCAGCATCCGTGAAGTTATGTTTGAGATTTTGCAACGTCATGCTTTGGGAATTAAATACACAGAAGCCAATGCTGGGCCAAATCTCGACAGTCAAATGAAGGACGAGGGATTTGAGGTGGAAGTGAATGTGGACTGGAGCAATGGTTTTATTTTTGGTGGGCAGCAATTTAACTGTGGTACTTGGATGGATAAGATGGGAGAAAGTGAATTGGCAGGAAATAAAGGATACCCAGGTACCCCACGAGATGGAGCAGCTGTAGAAATTCAAGGTTTATTGAAGAGCACTTTAAGATTTGTCAATGAATTAGGAGTTGACAAGTTTGGCTATGATAAAGTTAAAAAGTCAGATGGCCAAGAAATAAGCTTTAGCGAATGGGAGAAGTTGATTGCAGAAAACTTTGAAAGATGCTTTTACATTCCACTAGACCCACAAGATGATCACCATTACGATATTGACCCGTCAATTATCAATAGAAGGGGAATCTATAAAGATTTGTACAAGGCCGGAAAGCCATTTGAGGATTACCAATTGAGGCCCAATTTTGCAATCGCTATAACGGTTGCTCCAGAATTGTTCGACTATGAAAAGGGATCCAAGGCTATTGGTATTGCCGATGAGGCTATCAGAGGTCCTATTGGTATGTGCACTTTAGACCCTAGTGACTGGAATTACAGGCCTTATTATTTGAATAGCGTGGATAACACAGATTTTGCAACCGCTAAGGGAAGAAATTACCACCAAGGTCCCGAATGGGTTTGGTGTTTTGGCTACTTTATCAGAGCTTATGCTGCGTTCAACCACAAAAAGAAAGATACGTTGTTTGTGGAATTGAACTCCAAAATTCAAGGACATATCAAATGGATCAAAGAAAGTCAATGGGCTGGACTCACGGAATTAACCAACAAATCAGGGGAGCTCTGTCTTGATTCCAGTCCCTCACAAGCGTGGAGTACGTCCTGTTTATTGGATTTGTATTACGATTTGTGGAACAATCTCTACAAGATTTGAAAACTGGCATAGACACGTATCTGACTAGTTGTTTTAGAAATACATATATAAAGAGTGAAAAATACACATGAAAGATTCAATTATTGTCGTGGATTTACCATTTTCTATTTGTGGGGACGGGAAGGGAAAACCGAGAATTGGCTCAAGTACTTAAACAGGACCAGAGCCGCCAAATCAAAATTATCCTGTCTTTTTCCAAAAATTGTAACAAATGCTTAGAACCACAATAAAGAGCATTCCTAAGGTTAATTTCATTCAAAGAGAAGTCTCTTTGTTGAGATACTTTTCACTAAACACTACCACCAGTGATTTTCCAACATCCCATAAAGTTGATGCGTATGTCACCCCCAGTTTCGTCAACAATAAGTTCTTCAAGTCTGAATCAACAACCTGGTATGACGTACACGATCCGGCCACCAATGAAGTGATTTCTAAGGTTCCCCAGCTGACTGAGCAAGAGATGGAAGAAGCTATTGCTTCCGCTGAAAAAGCATTTGAGGTTTGGAAAAATTATAGTATTATAAGAAGACAAGGAATTGCATTCAAGTTTGTTGGACTTTTGAAAGCTAATATGGACAGATTGGCCGCAATGATCGTTTTGGAACAAGGTAAGACTTTCCAGGATGCTAAAGGAGATGTCTTGAGAGGTTTACAAGTTGCAGAAGCGGCATGTAATATCACCAACGATATGATGGGTAGTACTTTGGAAGTTGCAGCCGACATGGAAACAAAAATGGTCCGAGAACCATTGGGAGTTGTGGCATCTATTTGCCCTTTCAATTTCCCAGCAATGGTTCCATTATGGTCCATTCCCTTGATTTTAGTTACTGGAAATTCCGGGGTGATTAAGCCTAGTGAAAGAGTGCCAGGTGCTGCTATGATTATCTGTGAATTAATTAGGGAATCGGGTGTTCCAGAGGGGGTGATCAACATCATCCATGGTAAACACGACAGTGTTAATAAGATCGTGGAAGATCCCAGAATCAAGGCCATTACCTTTGTTGGAGGTGATAGAGCTGGAAAGTATATTTACGAGAAAGGTACTGCTTTAGGGAAAAGAGTTCAAAGTAATTTAGGGGCCAAAAATCACATGATTGTTATGCCAGATGCTGATAAGGCGCAGTTTGTCAATGCCGTCAATGGTGCCGCTTTTGGTGCTGCCGGTCAAAGATGTATGGCCATCAGTGTGCTTGTGACAGTGGGAGAATCTAAGAATTGGATCAAAGATGTGGTTGAGGATGCCAAAAAATTGAAAGTTGGCAGCGGATTCGATAGCACTAGTGACTTGGGTCCTTTGGTCAATCCAGGTAGCTTGCAAAAAGCTAAGGAAATCATAGCTGATAGTGAAAAGCAAGGTGCAGAAATCTTGTTGGATGGTAGAGAAGCTAATTTATCTGCCCCATACGATAAAGGTAACTTTTTGTTTCCTACAATCTTGGCTGGTGTCAAGCCAGGAATGAGATGTTATGATGAAGAGATCTTCGCTCCGGTTTTAAGTGTTATAAATGTTGATACTTTGGACGAAGCTATTAGTGTGGTAAATGCAAACATCTACGGTAATGGTGTGTCTTTATTCACCTCTTCTGGATCTCATTCGCAGAAGTTTGTCAAAAACATTGCTTGTGGTCAAGTTGGTGTCAATGTTCCTATTCCAGTGCCATTGCCAATGTTCTCATTTACTGGGAACAAAGGATCTTTCCGTGGTGACTTGAACTTCTATGGTAAATCTGGGGTAACTTTCTTGACCCAGCCAAAAACCATCACTTCTTTGTGGAGAACCGACAAATTCGAATACGTCAGTCCATCTACTAGTATGCCAATTCAAAACTAGGTTTACGCTGCAATAAAAATTACAAGTAAATAAATGCTGCCATAGAAAGGAGTAAATAAATGCTGCAATAAATACGTACATAAATATATGCTGCATAAATTGGTAGTACACGACCATTCGCAACCCTGGTCTCCTGTGGCCAGTGGCTCTTGTAAACGTATCAAATACACCTAGATCTTGTAATGTCATCAGTAGTGCAGTGCAACCTTAGAATGTGACCTCTTCTTATCATAAAAAAAATATTTTTTAGTTTCACCCTGTCCGTCTGTGGAATTCACAGAAAAGAGATAATTATTTTAACATGTACCGCAAGTCTCAGCACAATTTACGCTTATCTAAAGATGAAAAAGGATCATGGTGCCGCACTTGACGCAAGCTTCTGAAAATTGGCTGATAAGAGATGATAATTGGTACCGCAAGTCTTTGCAAAAGTTCCCTTATTTATAAAATGAAAAGAATCAAGAAAAGGCTTCCTTCGATGGCAACATGATATACACTTACTACAAGCCTCTGAGACATGGAAAAAAATAGCACAATGAAGGAAGCGAGACTCGAACTCGCGCGGCTTTACGCCAACAGGACTTGAATCTGCCGCCTTAACCACTCGGCCATCCCTCCAGCTTGTTGACCCTCACATTTAAAAAATTTTCTTCTTGAGAATTTTAAAAATTATCCTAATAGCCGTAGTGAAATCCAGTTGGTGTATATAGAAAGCAAATCTTAGAGTAGTCAAGTAGAGTCAATGAAACACTGTCACACAGTTGCCAATGTTGTATAAAGTTAATCTTTATACTTCATGATATGTCAGGACAAAGTTGACGACCATAGCATTCTATTTATGGATTAAAGTACCCTTAAAATAAAGTGTCTGGTCACCAATTTCAGTAGCCGGCACGAAAATTCCTTCAATTCCCCGGATATTAGATGGAACGAAAAATGCCGGCAGGGAAGGATACGCGTAACGAGTAATAGGAGACTAAAGTGTGATGTCAGAGTTGATCACGACGTGGCAGTTAATGGTACAGTTAATCCCATGAAAATAACGCACCTCCCCAAACGAGAATATGTCGCAGCGACATTCAAAGTTCTCAACCAGTGTAG